>JAWQUT010000095.1:623035-636648 GCA_033807755.1 Ellobium chinense
GTAAGTTGTGTGAGCAGTGAAGGGTGAAGACGAGAGCGTGACAGAGTGAATGACTGGGGCGGCGCATGTATCATGTAATATGTGTGAGAGTGTGTGAGTCTGTGTCTGTTAATGAATGCATAATTGTGTGCATCACCGTAACAAAGAAAAATTTCCCCATGGGGAAAGTATCTTATCTTATCTCACAAATTATATGTACTGAACCTCTCATCGATTTGGATAAAATGCGACCCTTGTCAAAGACACTGCTAATGTAAAAAAAAAAGTTTGATAAAGGTAAAAAATTGCTGACATTTAAACTAAAGGTCTTCTCCTATTACCACTGTTATCAGTCAGAAAGAAGAATGTCAGAATCAGGTGAACTTGCAAGTGGTGTTTGCTATACTTATGTCTTTGCCTCCTTCTTTAGCACATATACCACTATTGACTCTTGCCACATCCTGTTCTGACACAAGGCCATTGATAAAAAGTTCCACTAATAAATTTGAAACCTTAGATGGCTGTCCCCATTTTGCCCAGTTCTCATATCCAGTCTTCACAAAAGACATCACCTTTCTAGCAAATGTCTACATGTAGTTAGTAGGTGCACATATTTCCTCACCGTCACTTGCGCACAGTATCTAAAAACGCACTCCTGCTGTTGTTTATGTACCACTAGATGCATTCATTTAATGCTGCCACCGAATTGTTTTCAGTGGCAATGCATCATACTGTCATTGATGATGAACGCATTCATTATATGCTCCTATGTTCAAATGACAAAACGGTTTTGGTCTCCGGACCACTTCTAGATAAGTCTTCTCAATTATTCTGCTTGTTTCTTTGCATTGCTTTGTTGCCTTTTAGTGTATGCCTCTAAAGCAGTTCTTGAAAATTATTTTTGTGGTCATTGTGTTTAAGCAGTTAATTGTGGTCACTGTGTTTAAGCAGTTTCTTTTAATATGTTTTCTTGAATGTTTACTATTCAAGTTTCATATGGTACAATTATGCATGTTCAAGAAACTTACTTATTATCATTTAAAGTTTATGAAGAAAATTTTTACCACAGACACAGAGACAGTTTGGAGAAAAATATTTTCTATAAAGACAAATCGGTTTAGAAGCATATATGCAAAATTTGGAAACAATCCATTCAATAGAAAAAGAGATATTTTTTTTAAAAAACCTTGTTCATCTTTTTGTGAACACATTATAGTCTATTTTGTCCAGATATATCTACAGGTTCATTTTCCAGTATTTTGGCGGGGCTGAAGTAGCTAAGTGACACTGACAGTAATTTCTTTGGTGCCACTGGGTGAAAGAGACATTGATCATGCCCAATCTTTTATTAGCCTCAATATTAGGAAAGCTGTTATCTTGATTGGGTTCCCTTCACCTCCGCAGTCTGGCATTCTTTGACTTTTGAAAACTCTAGATATAAACTAGAGCCTAAAGGCAATCATCAAATCAATAAATTTAAACATGAAACCATTAGAGCAAAATCAGAACATGGTTCAAAAAGTAGTCTAGTCAGCTGAAATGGAAAATAGTAAACAGTTGTCTAGTGTCTTACACATGCTGATGTAGTAGAATATGCATGTTTTTGTACCTTTGCGATGCATGTAATACAATTAATTATTATTATAACTTTTCATGTATCATGCAAGGGTTGCAAATTCAGGATGTCTGTCATGCAGAGCTGTATGGAATAGCATCCCTTGCTGAACTTAATGAGTTGAGAGGAACTTAGAAATAAATATTAAATGTTTCAAGCTGACTCTTTTAAAGCTGGGCAGCCATTCTTTTTCATGGGTTTGGAAAGAAGTTAGAACAAACTGAAGACAATTTCTTTTGGCCCAGCCAAAAACCGCATGCTCTTGGCAAGCCAGACGATACTGGGTCTTAACAGCTTCACGTCCTTTCACTCTCAGTGTCTGGCATTGGCTGGATAACCTGCAGACTGGGGCATGGAGCAGAAAAGGAGTGTGACCAGATTGGCCTAGCCCTTGTCCTTCATGTGTTACCCCTCAATCTACATTCAGATATAATGCAGTAGAAATTAGGCTAGTGAAGGAGTTCTAAGACTTATTTTTAACTGGTGTGATATAAAATGTGCTTCTTTAATTTTGATCAGTACAAAGTTTTATTGAAGAATATTAATTTTATCTAAATGATGAAATCATTCCTTGCCACTGATGAAGCTTGGAACTATCAGTGGATGACTTTTTGAGTCTGAGCTATCAAGAATACCCCAAAGGTATAATAGGTGGACCTATATTTGTTTTTTTGTTTTTTCACGGAAATCCTTGTCATTGGTACACGCTTCATACATGTCCAGTGGACATTGTCCATACTTGCTTTGTTTCATGTATCAGTGAAATACATAAAAAGACACTTCATTTATGTTCCAGGTTCATCACATAGGCTCTAGAAGTTCTGTCATATTCCATCCTTCCAAGGCACACAATCGATGTATAATCTCCTTCCAAAAAACACAGATATTCCGACCTCAGCACAGAAAGGATAGAGTGCCAAAGGAGTTCACTCTAGTCTATGAGAACAGCCTGAGGAATGTTGTGGGGCCTTCCAGAGTTGCCTCAACAATAGGGGGGCTTTTGTCAGCGGGCTTGGTGTTTGAATACATCTACACAAATGTTCTGGAGCCAGGAACCTTGTATTTTATGACAGGAGTGGGCCTGCTTGCTCTGTTTCTCGTTGCTTTCGTCAATGTAATGTCTCGTTACTACCTCCTGAGGATTTACTATAGTGAAGACACTAAGAGATTCATAGGAGTTTATCGGACTTTCATGGGCAGAGCGAAACATGTGCCATACTCCATGACAGATCTGCAGCCTGTTCAGCCTCAGAGGAAAGACTTTCCACTTCATAAGAAGAGTAATGTCCAAATCAAAGGGAGAACATTCCACCTGAGGGTAAATGATTTTGTCTTGCCAAAGTATTACAATATGCATTTAGGTTTATAGATATACTGTAGCTTGAACCAGAGTGAGATCATCTGGGTCTGACAAAAAAGGCAGATGTAGGGTGTCATTGATCAGATTGTTTGCTTCCTATTTTTTCCTTACTTCAAATGGTAGTCACCCTGATTCAACACAAAGTTGAGAATGAAACTTGTGATGAGCGAGGGATTTGCACTTTATACATTTTGAAGAAGATTATTCAGTGCATTCCACCGAGTCTTCAGTTAAATTGTCAAATCACAATAGAGAAACTTGTATGTGTGTGTTTAAGTAATAACAATAATAACACTAATGGGAATTCAAATTCAACAGTGTGACTTGCTACCATTGACTGAGATTTGAAGTATGATTATAGTGACGCTCTCCAGGGGTCCATGTTCATTGATATGAATAGAGTAAAACTGGCCAAAATCAGAAATAATAACAAACTTCAGATGATTTGTTAATACGTGTGAAGTTTTATTACTTTTTACAAAGCTGTTTGCTGAGTAAAAGGAAGACAACACAAATGTCAGTATCTGAGACAGTGGAGTCAGGAGGGCAGGTACAATACACAATACTGAAACCAGATAAACATACCAGGTTATAGCAATATCAGTATCATAAATACAGAATTACATAGCACAGCCATATAGCAATAATAGCATTTAAAAAGTCACTGAGATACACTATAATAAACCTAAAGAGTGTTATCTCTCTACATTCAACAGTGCAGTGGTTTCAGTTAACTGTATAAGCATCATGATTTGGACATGTCACAATTTAAATACAGTAGTCAGAATGCCTTTTTCAAATTAAAGACTCAGGTATTTTGTATTGGGCACCTTAGAGAGCTTCGTCTAGTCCCAAAATTTGTGAATTTGAACAACATGGGATCGACGTATGCTAGACAGTTTGTAAATTAAGGCATTTTGTGTGACAATATGTGAGCGAGATGACTACAGGATGAGCTGAACTTTGTTGGACTATGCCATCAACAGGCAAAGGCAAGAATATAGGGGTTACAAAGCCAGTGCATGGCCCAAAGTAAATTCACAGCCTCTTAGTTTACAGGATGAAAGTATACAGGTCTGCTAAGCAACCAGTGTTGCCCTGGGCCTGTGAAACCTGGACAGTGCACCAATGCCTCGACAAAATCAGTGAAGATTGTTTACCACCCTCTCTCCTTAAGAACAGGGACCAAAGGATATTAAAATTCTTTTGTCCCAAGTTCACCTTGAAAATTGCAATGAGACAATTCTTTGATGAAGCAGTGACTCAGTGATGTGATGACATGAATGTTGCAAGGTAGACTTGATGATCATTATGTTGATCAGTTACTTTATTCATGCAGATACAAGAGTCCTTCATAGCATGTTTCTGGAAGCATGATTCTTCTTATAATTACATGGGGATGAAGTTTGTGAGTGAAATCTTGCATTGCTGTTTGTCACCATTACTACTGCTGTGTTTTGTACTTTTTCATGGTAACAAAGACAACCTTCTTTTGTACATGAATAAAGACCCTTACCCTTATTCCTCTCTGTTATTAATGCCTCATGATGTGCCTGACACATGATAAACAAGGACGTTTGAACTTTGTGCTGGTCATCCAGAGCCAGAACATTAGGCCTACTTGCTCAAGATCAGTTTCATTCTATTTGATCGTGCAGTTCTTGTTTCAAATCTGAAATTAAACTGCGGAAATGAAATAATGTGATAAGGAAACTGGTGCCTTTAGCTAATCATGACTCTGGTGTCTCTGGCTAATCATGCTGATAAATGTACTCATACTGAGTCAGTCAGCCATGGCATGCTACAAGACAGCAGTTATGACAAGATGTGATGAAATGGTCAGTTATGTGATCTAAATTTATTTGTACACAATAAGATAATGTACCAGAGGACACACCAATACACAAATAGATACCTCCGATGAAACCATAGCAGAATTATCACTGCACAATAGCAAAGGGTTAACACTTTGCTTACCAGCTATCTAGAATGTTATTCCCTGCCATTTTCACTTTAGGCAAACTAAATTGCATGAAATCCATAAGTATAAGAAACTGGTTGCTGTACAACTATCTGCCAACCAAACGATTAACCACTGTTTAAAGCACAGAAATCACTATTCATACAAATCAACAAACTCAATCCAGGAGTGACCTAGATAAAAAAGGAATTATGATAAGAAGATTTCAGTAGTAAGCCCATTTATAAGGCACTCTCAAAACTTGACAATTGTTAAAAATGGTAGGTGAAGGGCCAAACTGGAATTTCAAACGTCTGTCAAAGTTAGCAAGCAAAGTGCTCAGCCAAAATCAAGAGGAGCTGTGATATTATTTTTGCATATTCATATTCTCTTCTTTATTTATGATTAAGGGAGGGCATTATTTTTCATCATGTCCAAGTCATTCAACAAAGGGATCCACCCTGATCAAAACTGTTTTTGGGAAAAGAGAGTGATTCTGTTTGAAATTAGTTTATTGCCTAAACAAATATCTCATCTTATTTCTGTTACTGTATCAAGCGCATCCAGAGTTTTGTGCAGATATTTAGCTGGGAGATGAATATGGGCATAATGCTCATGAATACACAAAAGAGGTATTTTGGCAAGGAACCCAACATAAGCCCTTTTGTTAAAAGACATTAGATCTGTATATCAGACTATCTTAACACAATATAAATTCATCAAACATATTAAATAAATGTTCAACTTTCCAGCAAGTGATTACTATGCTATTATTTGTTATGATTAAGATATTAAAAGTCAAAATTTTTTCTCCACTCCCCTGAACAGCTGATTTAGAAACAAGCTTCATCAAAGAAGGCTAGAGTTTGGACATTTTATGTTGTGGAAGATCAATTTTAATCCTAGTTAGACTATTCACGGGCGTGTTAGACAAAATAATAGTTTTATGACAACAGTATAACAGAAACTGACGCAGGTGTTACTCAGTCCAAATGAACTACATTGTGTTGAAGAGTGCAGTACACTTGGATAGGTAATTATATTCATCACTTATCTTTCCTCATCATCTTTGTCCACAAATAAATCACAACCACTACCTGCAATACCCCACACATGTACACTCACAGGATATATCATCTGTATTGCTTACGTAAACTTTACCACAATCGATTCAATTCATACACTACCTGATTAATGCTGGATAATGGCACAAAGAAACCTTACAGCAAAAGGCATTTGAGTGATTTCTGAGGTAGCATTTTACAGTATTTACAACAGATTTCAGCAGGACCTGTCAGGTCTTTGCCTAACACTGATCATGAAACAACCAAATGCCGTTTATGAATGTACTTACTAAGAGATCTCAAAGTTTTAACCCAAAATCTGTGCTACAAACATTAAGACAGAGTAAATAATCAGAACATGCATTGTCTCAGGGTCAACCTGCAGAGGGAATGACTGGGCAACAGAGACAATTGAGCTCTCAGAATATTATGGAATAAGCAGCGAGAATCCATCCTAAACTTTCACTTTTCCTATAGTAAGACATGAGATATGAGATCCTTATTTGCTAAGGTTATTTCTGTTACCATTCTCAAAAATGATAAATGCAAAAGCAAAGTTTGTACAAAAAAGGATCATCTGAAATGCATTAAAAGCAGAATTTCTCATATTGAAATGGCTGAACATAACAAAAGAGGCAACAGTAGTAGGCCAAAAGTGTCTATGGTTTGAATCTTTTGAAAAAGGAAGTGAAAAGTCTGGGTATGGATTGGATTTATAAAAGAATAGAAGATTATAAACATACTACACGCTCAAGTAACGTAAGTTTCAAACTGATGCTATAATTTTTCAGCTCCTTTCTGATGAAGCGCCCGCTCTTTTAGGAGCAAGACAACACAAATTTATTGTGTTTAGAGATTACAGTGCCATTCTTGTTATAATATTTCAATGAATGAACGTAAAACTTCAACAAACTTTCACACCCCCATTCCATCCCTAGCTTGGCCTTCTCTATTACTGCTAATTGTGGGAAGTTGGTTGGCATCGTTGCTGTAACTGCTGCTGCTGTTGTTGAAGCTGTGTGCAGATGGTCTTAAAATGGAGGAGTAACCCATGGTTGACTTCAGCTGATCATAACTCCAATGCATCTGTTCTATTTCCTGCTGGTGCTTTTCTTTGGTATCATTCAGCTCTCGCAGCAGATGATCATTGGTTTCTACCAGGGACCTTCACAGACAAGAAAGGGAAGACCATTAGTGAGAGTTTAGGGTTACTGTATATGAGAAGAATAAATGGATCAGGTAAGAAGAGCAAACAGGATTCATACAATTATAAGAAAAGTGGTTAACTCTTGGAACTGCATGATGAAATTCTTCAAGATGGAAAATTCTTTCATATAGTTCTTGGAAAAGAAATAAAATTTTGGCACTGAATGATGAAATTCTCGAAGATGGAAAATTTTGTAACTAAACAGACTTTCTAGCAATTCATTTAATCGCTTGGGTGGTAGTATTTACTACATTATCTCCTGAACCGGTCTCTTTAGAGAGTCTTGAAAAGCTTAATACAATATGCACTGTGCCATGCTAGAGACTGAGACCACTAGCATGGAATTTTGTTAATTGTTCCATCAGCAATCCTTTCATTGTAACTTCATGATGAATCAGTCTCAATGTCTCTCCTCTGTGTAGCATTTGACAAATTTACTTCATGTTTCTTTTGTACCATAAAAATTACTGCAACTCTTAGGTAAACAAACTTAGCTCTGGAGAACAATCTCAATAGTTACAGGAAAATATGTTCATCTTCCTTTACAAATCTAAAACAAGACTGCTATGAAAGTTTGTGAATAAAACTACTTATCTGTGTGCTCTGGGCAAAGCATTCCAAAATAGACCCCAAAGAAGAAATTACCACCAGCGAGCACACTAACAAAGGAGAGACTGGACAGAGTAAGGCAGGTCCCTGCATAAAGACTACTTGTTCTAGAGGCTGTCTTGTAACCTGATGCCAATATTGGTGGAGGAAAACAACAAATTACAACTTCTGTGTATGCACATGCAAGACTGGCATCAAGCTAATAGAAAGCAAAATGACTGATCCTTAATGCAAAGACCTGCCTTTATAAAATCTATTGTGAATACATCCAAACAACTCACTTGTGACTTTCCTGAAGCATACTAGCCAATTCCTGCAGCTGGCTGTATTGTTTCACCTTGGCCCTCATCACATCTAGCTCACTTAACAGTGCACTGTTCTGGCGTTGAAGTTCATCTGCAGCAAATGAACAACGTGTCTTTTGTAGACAAAAAGGCGCTTTTATCACTGACAAAATTTTGTAATATGTGAAGTGTAGCTTTCCAATTATGCTAGTAAGTCCTTGTTTTGTTGGAATCAGTTTGGCAAAATAAAGTAGGATCCTCACTTGAAAAACCTGCAAAATTCATTATAATGTTCTGGTGCCCCAGGTTTTCTATACACATTTGACTCAAGAACCACAACCATTCTCAAACCAGGCTCCCCTTGCATGCACGTTCTCAAGGTCCTTTTGGATGTTGAAAAAAACAAAAAAAAGTTGATCCTTTTTGTTTAATGTAAATAAATGACAGAAATTCATATCTTCTGAGGCTCAAAAGCTTTGTAGAATACTATATTTATAAGCAATGAAAATACAACTGCAGAGCTTTGGAAAGCCACTTTTCATATGCTTGAAAGACGGTAATGAGGACTTTCTCACAACAAACATAAATTTACATAGTATTAACTCCCAGTAATGCAACATAGGCTTCTTGATTCTAAAATCAAAAAGGCCCACACCATGCATACATGAGACATTCTGTCTGCCTACCATTCATAGAAGCATTAATTAGAAGGCTCAGTTCCACACTTTACCAAGTTTTCATCTTAAAATATACAAAAATTATTTTCCTGTAACCTTACGAAACTATCACATTCCTTTCATTGGAATATGTAGGCTACCAATCACTTCATAATAAATTTGAGCATGAAATTAAAAATTCTACATCTTACTCAAGACATGTGCACATAGACAGAAACTCACCATTACTTGTGAGGTCATCTGAAGCTGCTGCAGCACAATGATATCTGGTGGGAGAGGCATTAGATGAATAGTCAATTCCTTCTACCCTTTTTTGTAGAGCTCTGTTTTCACTTATGTAGTGGCGTATCTCTGCATGCATACGTTTCTGAAAGCAGAAAATAAAACAACAATACAACAAACTATACGGTTACACAGATACTTAGCTTAGGAGCAAGCTGAGGAGAAATACCGAGACTAAAAGTACTCACTGAAATTCTACATCATCTTCTCAATCTTTCAGGTTCTTACATTTTATGTGATTTTTACACAGAAAATAGTTTCTAATAGCGAAGGTATCTATTGCATTTCTGGATTGGAGTATTTAAACTTAAAGGCAGCTTAATAATCATGCTTAATCAGAAGTTTATCTCCAACTTCACAAGATACAGTACCTGTAAATTTTCCATCAATGAAATACAATGCCTATTTTTTATAATGCTTACGTTTTAACTATAACTTTAAGTATTGGTAACTGCTATTTCCTGAAGTGGCAGCGGGAATAAATTTAAAATGATGACCAGGGACCTACCTAAGTAGTAAGTAGCACATTAAAACAAAACCCAAGACAATAATCAGCTGAAATCAAAAGTCCAAATTTAACATGTGGTAAAATATGTTGGAAAAATCAATGAAGTGGTTGCCAGAAGAAACAAGTAGTTCAGAAAATGGTTGCCTTGATAATCCTGTTTTGGAAAAGACAGCTCCAAAATCTTAAAAAGATTGCAAAAATGCACATTATAAACTAGGGTTAAATTTTCCATTTTTCGGGGATCATATCTGTTTCAGATGTCAGCCTGTGTCCTCTCTGTGACTGCACACATTATTCTAATTCATTTCATTTGCATTTTCCTACAACCTACTGTTTAGTCTGGGCAACCATACTAAGTTAAAATTTGCAGCTTTGATATTTCTGCAAATAACCATTATATAGCCTGGCCAGGCCAGGCCTTAATTCAACCTTTAAAACAGACCAAATTTGTAAGCATAACTAAAAGAAACAAAAAATTTCTAAGTGTGGACCCAACCAAGTCTGAATCATTAGAAAAAAAATTAAAAATATGCCGGGTCCAGAATAAGTCTTTGACACAGCTACTGAATGAATTCTGACAATATCAACTTATCGCAAAGCTGCATTTTGCAACTAGTATGGATTCCCAGACACTGATGGCTTACAGGGCACTGAAAATGTTGATTGTTATTTCATTCCAGACTGAGAGTTTACTTTCTTGAGGACACATCACAGGCCTTGATGTTATGGTCTATATCCAAGATTCGTATATCTAGAATAATTGGTTAATGCTATAGGGTGGTGGAGCAAAATGTTTTGAATGCTGCTTTTGCAACTGATTACTAGCTGTCATATATTTCACAAACCTTGTAAAATGTTCAACTCCACATTTAACTTTTTAATACATTGAATTGAGACTAAAAGTTAATTATCCAAATACAGTCATCTTGGCATCTAGATTTCAAGTTAATCCACACAGCATATAATCCATGCATCTATCCGGATATATTCCTCTCATTATTTCCCTCATTCTATTCACAAGCATATAATCACAGAACCAACTTTATGGCATTCTCAGCTTTGATAAAAACCAACAAATGTGTGTCTACAAACAAAATAAAAAAACAACACAAATTTAAACCTTTTCAAGCAGATCAAATTGACTCATTTTGTTTTCTGTTGTAACAACACTATGCTTGACCCCAGAAATGACATAACATTAAATCAAAGTGACCTAAATGACTATCTCAGTATAGTGGCAATATCTCAAAATATTTTGACTTATTCTGGACCTGAAATTCTGATTTAGTGCAGGCCTTGATATTTTACCCCCATATCCATCACATTAGTTTGCACTGAGATTCAAAAGTAGTAGCGCAGAGAAACTACACGACGAACTCTGAGATATCGTAGTACCTATGAAAAAGGACAAAGAAATGTGTTGAACACCATACAATTTTATAACCAGAGTATATATTCACAACTGGTTGCCTGTGCTCAAAAGCAGACGTGCGAGCAGATGGATGTGGGGAGTTACCATACACAGAACTTAAGACATAAGGGGACCATCTGGGACTGGTCCCCTCTGTAGGCTTTTCCAAGCCACAAGGAGCTATAGCTCATGATATAAAAGGCACAGAGACCAGAGAGTATGCATCAGAAGCTACAGTGCTTATGGTGAATAAATTGAAGTTTGTGACAGAAACTGCTGAGAAATTCACAATCACAACTGCATATGTATGAAAAAGGATCCCAGTTCATAGCATCTGTTTTTAAAAATATTTGAAAATGGTATTTTACGTCTGTTTTCAACTGTAAAGTAACATGATCGAAAATTTCTCAATATTAGGGATAGGCATGGCAGTAAAAAATTTTGCTAAAGATGGCTTTAAGTCACAGCCAGCCATGTCTTAAGAAATGCCTGCAGTAACGCTTTTATGAATAAACACAATCTAAATCTGAAAATACAAGTCCTAAAAGATATTGACTCCATGTAAACAGTAGGAAAGCAGTGATACCAAACCATACAGGTTAACAAACACAAATACTGAAATCATACTATATCATCATGAGCCTTCTTCAGTGCTGCTTTCAACTCTGCCTCATTTGAAGATCCTATCTGCAACGCAAAAGAGTCTATCTTCCTATTCAGAACAGCATTCTCCTCCTGCAGTACTTCAACTTTGCGTTTGAGTATTTTTGTTTCTTCTTTGTTGTTATCCCGTGTCTGAGAGTATTCTGACAGATATTTCAGGGCCTGCTCTGTTGAGAAAGGAATAGATTTTTCAGAATGAATATTTTGCATAGATCAGATAAACAGGTGAACAAAATATTACGAGGGTTGCCTGCACAAAGGCCTTATCTCTCTTATATAATTCATATTACGATAAGGTCTTTGCACACGCAACCCTCGAATGCATTTACATGTGCTTTGTTTTATTTCGCTATTTCATGAAGTTTTTTACCTTCAGTAACAAAAATAAAAATTAATTTTAAGTCTAAAAGTTCAATATGCAAAATAGAAGGTAACTGCATTCTCCTTCTCATCATGTCAGAATTTACTTTTTCTGCATATGGATTACATTCAGAAAATTATTTCCAAGCAAGTGAGCTCATTTATGTTATGGAACATCCACTCAAACAAATCTTTCACATCAAGTTTCATACCAATAAATTTTTGATGTTTATGTAAGGACTTGGAACCATTCCAGTATCTGTCTACCAAGTTGAGCAAAGAATAAATAAATGTTTTCTCCTTGGCTTCTTCATCCCGGGGTAACTGGGGCACCTGTGATGGTTAAACAGAATGAAATCAGATGCTGCAATCAAAGTCTATAAGCCCTCTAGGGCAAATTTTAATATGTACAAGAAATTGTCAATTCTGATTAATCTCAACTTTCCTTGCACAAAGAAAATTTTGCAATTACATGGAACTGCCATAATCCAGTAGCTTTTACACAGAAAATACAACATTCAGTTATGTAGAAGCTAGGTAAAGTCTTAAGTTTAAATAAAGTCTATAATAATTTTGTCAGATTGAGCTTGAAATGTCTCCTGAAAAAATCCTATTGCAATGGTGAGCTAAAAATTTAGATAAGGAACACACTTCCATTTTTGGATTGCAATTCCAATAAAACTGGAACCAAACGGAGGAAAGTAATATGTAGTCAGTAAAAGCTGTGATTATGCAATTTAACAAAGTCTACTATAAAAGGTGGGAGAGCCCTGTATATGAAAAAAAACTGAAATAAACAGTGCACAGTAAAAGTTGATAAAAACACCCTGTGTGACAAGACCTATGAAACAAGAATGAAGCTGAAGTGTCAAATTTAATTACAGCATAATACGTGGAACTGCTGCAAAGCCAGAAAGAAAACCATGACAACTCATATGTTGGGGCTACAAATGATGCAGGAATATCTCAAAAGCTATGATACGCAGAAACGCAGTCGTACTGTTAATATCATATAAGCACCAAGTCAGAGGTCAGTTATATACTGGCTGTCAGAGTGGTTTACCATCTGACCTACAAGTACAGGTATGGAATAAATACTCCACTCCTGAAGCATCAGGAAAAAAACAAATTGTTTTTGATCATAAGGTAAGAAAAACATTTTTTCTACTATAAGACATTTTATGTTTCTACCTCGCTCACCAATTCTCTCCCAGGCACACTACTTGTTCTGGGGCGTCGAGGGGTGTGCCGGAGCACCAGGTCATCTTGCGAGATTTGTACTGTTGTGTCAGGTCGTGAAAGTCTCCGCCTCGCAGCTGCCAGAAGTTCATCTCCTTTGTCACTTACAGAGAAAGGGTCTGCTGCACTCAGATCATGGTCTTCTCTACTGTCATCATGTGCCTGGTTTTCACCTGCAAAACAATAGCAATGCAGAAAAAAAAATTATGGTGTCCTGTAAATAGGTAATGACAGCTTTAAGACTTGTTGCTCAATATATTTTTGAGCTAATCAATGACAAAATCAAGGAAGTTTGAGGTTTCATAATAACCTGAATGATCATAATAATCACTGCTATGATCATAAAATTAGTGTAGGTGAAAGCAAATGTGAAGTCGCATGCAAAATATTACATA
>JAWQUT010000095.1:637350-659311 GCA_033807755.1 Ellobium chinense
TTCCCCCTACTGTCTTATCAGCGGTGGTGTAATACACACGCCCTACTTATTGTGCTGCAGTTAATGGCACTCGCAGTGTCCAGTTTTATTGCCTCTCTCTATCCGCGGCACCGTCTCGTTTGTTTTTCAAGCCGTCGGCATTGTTTAGTACCACGCGGGGAGGACGCCAGGAGGTGATTTTTGCCTCTGTGGCAGCACTGGGCAGTTGGACTAATCAGAAATGGGCATTAATTACTTTGTCTTATGCAAGGATGATTAATAGACGCAGAGAAGGAATAAAAAACTATTATTTCTTTTTCTTTCGACTAATAAGTAATTGGAGGAATCCGATTTCGACATACATGGACTCGACTGTAATAATAGTGGATTATGGAACAACATGAGAGCACAGAGGCTTTTACTAAAAATAACAAACAGAACAATTAAAGCTGTCCATTATCTACTGATAGCTCTCTAATGATCTTTGCTTTGAATAAATACAGTTTTGATTTGTTTGGAAGTGGACAGCCCACTTTATGGACTACAATACCACACTGTCCAAGATTCTTTCTTCTAGCATTTCCAAGTGTCAGGGGGACAAAATATTATACTGGTGACCTCAAAGAAAATATGCTCAGGACCCAACGTCAGATCACACAAAAATCATGTCATTTTCGTGCCAAATATGCTCCTAATGTGAGAGTTTTAATTTAACATGACAACTGGACCTTCAGTGCTTTCCCATCCCCACATTATAATTAGAACCACTGTTAAATTATACCTTGGTCAATAACAGTACAAAGAAAATACACTGTAAGGAAAATGTAAATTAAATCAAAGAAAAATTACTACCTTGTGGATGGGGAGTAAAATAACCTTGACTTCTGTATTTGCTGCTAGCTTCTACTTGGTCAGGAAATTGCAGGTTGGGATCGTTCCTGGTGAATGTAAATTAATTGGTTAACACTAATATTCAAGCAAATTTTGTGTAATTTTCATTAGTAATCATATTAATATACTTTGCATTCTTTCTATGGGTTATCGAGTATTGTCTCAGAGCACACCAAAGAGGCTTTTAATCAAAGCTGTTTTTTTTTTTACTATTATGCTGTTCTGATAAGCTCTTTAATTTGCAATGGTTAGAATTGCATACCTGTGAGCTTCTCCGATTTTGTGAATGTTGTCACCAGGTGCAGACATGATGTTTGGATATCGTTCCTTGTATCTGACAAGACGGGGATTCTCAGTTTCTGGCAATGATGGGTCTTCAGCAGTGGTGGCGTTTACCTTGTTGTTGGGATATAATACAATCATTTTATAATGCCTGTCTACTGACTGGTCAGAGGAAAAAAGAAAAAAAAATTCTTGTTTCCTGATTGCTGAATAGCCAAAATTACATTTCATACTCTTGTATTGTTTGAAAATTAACTCATCATAACTGAAGAATCTTTTAGTCTTGTTTTATTTGCTGAACGGTAAGAAATCTACATTTTCTTGTCTCTGTGGTATCTGGTCAATAATGAATTTTTTTCTTTTGTGTGTCAATCCCCACTGCTTGATAAGAATTAAAATTATATTTACACAATAAGCACAGTGGAACTTGCATCTCTCTAAGTTCAAAATAGGACTTTACCATAAGAGACTCTTTACCAATGCTACATAAAACTACTAAATCTCTGAAGGATTACGGAGCAAAAAGTGTATTCTTACAACTGTATTATTTTTCTCCATAGTTTTATCCCTGTATCTTGTTGGTCTGGGTTGATCTAGTACTTTGAGACCTGCAAAGAAGAATGTAAGCTAAACTTTTAAGAATATTTCAAAAAGGTTACAAGAATCAGACAGCTCATGCTGCAAACAAAATGGAGTCATAATCCAAGCAAAAATAAACCAAATTATCTGCGCTCTATGAATGTCTAAACAATAACATAAAAAATCTTTCTACCAATCCTTACAGCTAGTTCCTGCACATGCAGTTGACCACTTCAGAATTTTGCTGATAACTAAATGTGCATTACATTTTGTGCTTAAATAAAAGCACTGTTAGTTCACAATCCTGTGTTGTCTTCTAAACACTGTCTATTGCATAAGGATTCTCTAACTGGCTGTTTCAAAAAAAAAAAATGTCGATCCACCATCCTATGCCATCTTTTAAACACAATCTAATGCATTTGGATTCTACCACTCATCTATCTGTGTTATCCTCTAGGAGACATTAACTCACTCTGTCAATCTGATGTTCAGAAACAAGAATCCAAACACATTTTTCACCCCCTCATATAATGTCACATTCAGGAAACATCAGATGACTGTTCACAACTCCTTTTAACAAATACTGACTTACTGTCCAATGTATAGTCCTCTACCCTGTCTTCCTTAGCAACTGACCCAGTGAGGGGGCGGGGCTTACTCAAGTCTCCTTGATTGCGGTTCACCATGTCGATAACTGCTATATCATCGTCATCTACTAGCACTGTGAGAAAACAAAAATACCGTAACAGCTCTATTCTTCCAAGAGAACCATCACCATCCATGTGCATTAGGATGGTACCACACTATGTCCAATCTAACAAGACAAAATTGATGACTTTAACTTTAAAGTTTCCAGGAGTTATGACAAATGGATGATGACTACAGAATAATTCTTTGATGAAATAGCTTTCAAACATGATTTTTAGTTCAGGATATTAAATCATTAAAGCAAAAGTGTGCTCTCTTCTTACTTATGATCTTACTGTCCCATCAAGATGTCTCAACAACCTTCAAAACTCACAATCTTACAGTTAAGCTTGAGATTAATGGCCAAATCCTGTTATACTGGCCCTTCAAACTTAAGTAACAATTATGTCTTTCATCAATCAAACTTATCAATAATCAATTCCAGGTACATGTTTTGAGTTTCGTTGCACACTTCCATCAGTGATTGCAAAGGAACAATTCCCATTTAGACCTGGTCAACAGGGAACTGACCTATCAGTAACTACAGACAAGGCTTTACAGCATCAGTTGATTTAATTACATCTATATTAATTTGAATTCTTTGTGAAAACTAGCACAAGGCACGCTCCATTACATGACCATCTTTTTTTCTTTCCTTTTTAAAAGTAAATCTCACCTGCAGGGCCTTTCTTTAGTTTTGTCACCATTTCTGTTCGAGGTAGAGATGTTCTGGCTGTGGGTTGCGGATGCGGCTGTAAAGGCACCATTTCTGCGGCTTGACTACTGCTGAAGTGCGTAAGGGCTGCTTGCCGTTCTCGGTCCCTGACACCTCGGTCATCTATAAGGGTAAAATGCTGGTGATATTATGTTAGTGCTTGAGGACATCACTCCTAATTTTTATCAAATATCATTTCCCAGCTACAACTTACAGAATCAGAATCAAGTTTTTTAATGTCCTTAGTAATGAGAACATGCTAGACAATTCACATAATTGCTGAAAACATGAGTAATTTAAACAATGAGAAAGAAGCATGGGAAGCGGTGGCAGTAGTGAAATCAGGGGCTGATTGCCAAAGTATCAACCTATATTTCAGATGGTTGATTTGATTGACGACAGAGGAGGCAATGTGCCTAGTACGCATAATCAACACTCTGGAATATATATGTAAACAAACTCATACATTTCCCAACCACAAGACCTTTCAAAATCAAGAACATGGATAGTCACAAGTAAATCAGACTACACTGTAAAGTTACATGCTCACCTCTCTCCCCTCAATGCCACAGTTCAGCATTTTCTAATCCTTCAGGTCTGAAATCCTAACTCAGCACATTTCAGAAAATAATCTAGTCTATGTCCATTTACTGAACGGAATGAACCCACATTACCAAGAAAAATACTAAAAATCAAGTTCATGCAGCATTAATCTCCCTCAATGCTCTCACTCAAATCTTCATTCTGCCTTTTTCTAACTTTTCAAGGGACATACATAGCCTGTAGCCTGATCTACACATATGTCATGATCTATGGTAAGATGTCCACTTATAATAAATCCAAAGAGCCTAAAATCATCATAACAAATCTCATGTCTGGACAATCAGACATAACTCACCAAGTTTCTGTAAGTTGGGCAACATGTGAATAAGATACAGTCGGTAGTCAGGTTCATTTCTGGTGACAGGGTTGAGTCGGAGATCAATTTCCTTCAGATTAGGGTTGTGCTTCAAACGTTTTAGTTCTTCAAGGCTGCTCACATTGTTGTAGTAACTTCTGCCAGTCAAGGAAAGGGTCAAACTTTAAATACTTTCAGTATTTCTAACCGCTTGGTCTTCCAGCCTTCTATCTAGGATATAAGGTATGGAATACAAGGTAGAAGATTCGAGAATTCAACTTGTGAGCAGTCAGACAGTTCTTTTCTTTGAGGAACAACAGGAGGGATGCCACTCTGTTTTCATAACATACTCTATAAATTTTCTGCAGTTTCTTGTACAGTCTGATCTAGAATAAGTCATTATTAGCATAAATTTATATTTCAACATATAATTTGTTCCTGGGAAAAAAAATTAGTATGTGCATAAATACATATGGCTAGATCTCACTGATCTCTATAACAAAGGAAGTGAATGTAACTTCAAGGCAGAGAGAAATTAAGAGACAAAAAAAAAAATTTTAAAAATTAGTATTTCATTTTGATTTCAATTATTTTATGCCAGCAGTTTCTCGGCCTGATGTCAAACAACAATCACTAAAAGACACCAACATTCTCTGATTTTCAGAGATTTCTTTGAAGAGTGGCACCCCTGCAACAGATAGCAACAGTAACAGAATACTTACAGCCTTGTGCAAATTAATTGAAACAAACTGTGAAAACGATGATAAATCAATTTAACTCTATATTGTAACATCAATAATATTTATACACTTATATTAGTACTTGATGTGACCTCCTCGACTCTTGAGCTGCATTTGGATGCGTTTTGGCATGGAATCCACTGAATTTGAACAATTCTGGAGAATTTTTGGGTCTCTGTACCATACTTAAATCAGGGCCAGAGTCAGCTTCTCCACTGTTGTGCAGTCCATTCCGCGGAGTCGTTGCTTGCAAATACCTCACAAAATTGTATATTGATCTGGCACTGATATTTTCCAAACATAGTAGAAATCATTTACATCTTATGCAAATACTTTTCAAGTAATTCAAGTACACAAAGTAAGTCCCAAATTACTCCCTCGTCATTTCTGTTCTATTTACACATACTCTTACACTCTAACCTACATATCTGGTTAAGGAGTACATCATTTTGACTATCAACAATTCTGTTTCATGCAATCAATAATCAGGAGATTTACTGAACACACTTCCTCCCCTTCCTCATATAAAGAAAAGTGCTTTAAAACCTAATTTTACCATTGTTCCTTAAATGCTTGCCTAGCTTTGTATGGAGAAAACCAAAGACTATGTAAGAAGTAACTTACGTGAGATGTGTCTGGATTAGTATTTTTTACAAGCATTACCCATAAATAACGTACTTTCCTTTGTTCCAAGATGCATAGTCTACCTTTATCCATATTTAACTGTAATGCAATGAGTGAATGGATGAATAAACCAGAAATGTAAATAAGCCTTGCATGTGGTAGATGCACACCTGGAAAAAAGATTAAAAACAGTTTGATCCATAGTATTTCTCAGGTTAAATAAGCTCTAAAGGTGAAATTTGCCATCCACAGTAACCAAGCAATAGCCCAAAATTCTGCACAGTACATCTATACAAGTAAGGATACAGGTTTAGCTTTTCTAACAGTTGCAAGTGCTCCAAGCCCTGAAGAGAAAGAACAATGAATAGCATATCATAAAATGGTCAAAGTAAAACTGTAATGTCTAGATAACCACCCCACAGGAAAAGGCTCCGCACAATTATTTCGAGGAGGATGAAAAGTCAGTTAATTGAGAACATGATCATTCTCTCGCTATGATACTTCGGTCTTCAAAGTGCACAGTGATAATTTTTAGGTAGTGCCATAAATTGTCAATTGAAAGATTCAAGGGCTTGACCTGTGCTTTTGAGCTGATATCAGGATGAAGTTTAACTAAAAGATAGGTGTCAGATATTTGGATAGGGGCATAATTTTAGTGCTTGTCATAGATGCTACTTTTCATAGACAAACCACACTGCTGGCAAAGGATAGAAATACAGTAGAATCTCATGATCTTCATTTCCAGGGCATTAGCTGGAGAATTCGAGGCCATTAGATATTCGAAATTGTGAATTAAAGAGATAAATATATAGCTTGGGCCTGCAGCTTTGCAACAAGATCATGGAGAATTGCATGTCGTGAGTGTTGGAGTGTACAATCTCTGCTGTCTCTATCTGGAGAATATTAAAAGATATATTTTGGAGAGTATGTGAGATGAATGAGTAATTCATCCCAAGCTGATGTGAATATCAGTTTTTGGGAGGTTGGTTCGTAGCAAAAAATTGTGGTGTAGAGAGTCCCATGCAATATTTTCTCCTGATAGGTTTATACACAGAGGGCTGCTCCAAAACCAAAAGGCAGATTTTTTCATTCCAAGAATCTCATTGTATTCCTCTTACCATGGATTACAAAAGAAACCTGTGAAAATTTCAGCTGCTTTTGCCTATAATTTACTGGTGCTTAGTAAACAATTAATATGAAATAATTTTTGCAGCCTCCTATCTATGGATGAGGTCAAATCTGTGCAAAAATTCTGAAGTATATAATCATTATGATGAGAATCCATTGAGCTTACCTGTAATGACTCTAAGGCATTTCTTGAGAAATCCAGGGACTTGAGGCGGGAAAATTTTCTTAAGGATGTTCCTATCGACACTATTTTCTCGTGGTATGTTCCCGGTAGAGATAGTGACTTAATGTCCTCTAGCATCAAAGAAAAGAGAAAACAATTTTATTGTAACAATCCTGCCACCTTTTCACTTTTCACATAAAAAACTGCTAAGGACACATGTGATATTTATACACACTGAAGGAAGGACAACCACCTGCTAAGAAAGAGAAACTGGCTTTCCCATATTGTGATACGTGGAGATTTGGTCCATTAATAAATGACTTGTTCTGCTGTTATACACTGCTGAATATCAGTGTTTTCTTCATGTCATAAAGTTAAGGGAGACCTTCCCTCCTTTCCATGAATTTGAGGAGGGTCTTGTAAATTTTTAGAGATACTTTAAATTTTCTCAAGTAATGCAAACTTTGAAGTGCAGGAAAGAAGGGGAGAAAGGCTCACATTGAGGGCGGGGGGGCTTTGAAATCTAAGGAGTGAATCAAGCCCTCACATAAGATCTGGTGAAACACTGGAATGTTTCCAAAGATCACAGCTGAAATGCCAGGTCTCATGGATGTCATGGGCATTATGATCTGTTAAGTCCCCTCAAGGTCCTGTCTAATTGCACTTTAGGATTTTGACACTAGACGCGATCTGTCTAAATCCAGTTCTAATGAAGCCTAGACTAGGCCCATGGCCCACTAAAGGGTCTGGTGATAAAAGGGATGGATTAGACTAGACTAGAAAGTCTAGTCTAGATCAAGATTTATTATTTAGACTTCCAGTTGGGGACTGCACAGAGACTCACTAAGCTGTTTGTCCTGTTTTATTATGACAACTGATGAAGTCTGCTATTATATTTTTATTGCTGAAACATGATAGACTAGTCTACATCTCAGTCTGTTTCCCCGTCATGTTCTAACATGCCCGTCCTCCGAGTTCTGCGGTGCCATACTATTGAGTATTGGCGCTGAAGTCTTACCATCGGAGTTCCCCTAAAATACAACTTCTCTCCGCATTCATGATCCAGATGATGTACTGAAAATACTGGGAATAGCAGCGATATTCGCACTACTTCTTAGTCATATCATTTTAAGACACTCTGGTACCTACCAAGATTTTCATGTGTCAAATTCACCCGATTGCGTATCAGCCCTTCAGTCAAAGTGAGCGCCATTTTGTTCCTTGCCAACAACCCAAGCGCTTTGTCACGGCTTACCTTCTGGCAAAGCCAACCAAAATGACGCTTCAAACGAACCACATGCGATGGAACTTCTATTTCTCTATTAGTCTACATTACATCTAGTTTTGTACGATTGCGGTATTATGTAACTCTAAAGACAGGGAAAAAATGAAAGAAAAATGGCAGGTCCATCATCTGACGGGAAGGAAAAAAGTCCTTGTAACGAGTAAAAAGTAACGCAGCTACGAGCACTCGTTACAGTTTTCAAGTAACAATTACTTACTCGTTACATGCTTCATCTTAAGTAACGACAAAATACTCGTTACCGAATTTTTGTGTAACAGTTATAAAAATTACTCGTTACTTTTTTTCGTTACTGTTGTGTGCGTGTGTGTTTGTGTGTGTGTGTCACGCGCTTGCTTGACGACCCGAACTGGATTTTCGGGGAGAACAAAAAAATCAAAGCACACCGATGTCGGACGCAAGCTCCTTCATCGGATCACGTATACCTGTGCTGAACTAAACGGTCATCAAGATTGTGGTGTCTACGTAACGGTACCACTGATCCTCCGTTGTTAGCTGCGTAAACATCGTCACGTCATAATTATGTAAACAATCGAGATATGCGCAACCTGCGCTAGCATTGGTTACCGGCGATCATTTTTCAACTACTGTATGTTTTTGCTTGAAATTGAGATGAAAAGAAGCTAATGGTGGAACGTGGTAATCTGGCCCCGACCCGCAAGGAGGAAGTTGGTAGGTGAAGGGGTGAAGTGGACAGACGTAGGATACTAGGATCAGACCTCACCNGCAAGCCAGAATACACCGGTGTCAGGATTTATCCCTTCGTTTTACAAGTACAAATTACCTATTAAGAGGATACGGTCGGCCGATTGCAAACGCACCTGGTCTGCATTCAATACAGGGATGTCACCACCCCCACTGCGTCACAAGTCATAAGCGAATCCGCCATCCATTGTCGCGGTTCTCTCTTGCCATCACCAATCCCGTCCAACTAAGTGTTAAAATGTACAGATATAAACCTTTAGCATTATTAAAATGAACTACATAATTGAAAACCCCATATAGAATCTAGTGGCTATATTGTTTTCATTCAAACAAATACAGTGGAAATTCCAGAAATACTTCCCCTCCCCTTGGGCCTCGATTCGGTTTTGGATCCATCGAATCCTAGCTCTGGAATCGAATCCGGATTCGAAGCTTAAAGGATCGAATCTGCCAACCCTTAAAATCAGCCTTGTTTTTTTTGGGAAATTGGGCACCATGTCAGGAAGTGTTTGTATTTGAAAGAGATTTGTACAAATAATTGGGTGCTCACCTCCCTTTTTCTTCCTATTAAAAAAAAATACAGCATCAGAAGTTTTTTAACGTCTTAGGGGGGAAAATGCAAAATGTAGGGGAGTGACAGATCGACCCATCTGTCTTTCATAGTTCCCTCTAGCCTTTTCCCTCTCTGTCTGTCTTGTTCTATACTTTATCCTCTTTTATGCAACCTGCTTCTACTTTGGACCCATCTAGGGTAGGTAACTCATCTTTTGGTTAGTCAGCTATCACGATTCTTCAGTTGCTTCCCCTTATCTTATGGGCTTTATTCACTTATGAGCTTTATTCACTCCAGGCAGATTTTCTGACTGCACATTCTCCATGTAACAGTCCATTCTATTGGTTTCTGGCTCTTCATCCAATCACCCACATTCTTTCTAGTGATATTAATAGTTTTGGTGGGAGATTGGTGTACACTCACATAAGCACAGTAGATGGTGACAGACATGAGGGCAGATGACTTGCAGCAGGAAGACATAACGCAACCTACAAAACACACCCATCCCAATAATACGCTGATTTAAAGGGATTGTTTCAAATTCCGGATTGTTCCAAATTCATCTTGTCAAGTTCATCTTTTCAAATCCATCCTTCCAAATTCACCATGTCATTGTATCAACTGCATGTCCAACGGTGAATCAATAAAGTGGAACCGGCACATAGACTGATGTTGTATCTTTATTGATGCTGGGTGGTGGGAACACCCTTGGAGGGGGCCCCTAGACTTCTCAAAGCTACACCACCGAACAACGAGTGTTACAGTAACTCAAAGAAATATTGAAGAATAACACTATTCATTTGCAGGGCCTTAAGAAGAAAAACGATAACCAGAAGAAGAGCTTAACGATCAAAGGGAAGCAACCAGTGAAAAGAAAATCGTGAGCTAGTACACCCAGGAATTGTCTCCCATCCATTTCGGTCTATAATTTTCACGATTATGTCCCTTCGACCATAAATTTTGCAACACTTCATCTTTCCTCTCTCTCTCTCTCTCTCTCTCTCTCTTTCTCTCTCTCACAGACAGACAGGCAGACAGACAGACAGACAGACAGAAAGGCAGACAGACAGAAAGACAGACAGACACACACACTTATAATCACGCTTCCTCTCTCCCTCACTCTTTCTGTGACTGTCTCTCTCTCTCATTCTCTCTNCCCTTTTTCTTCCTATTAAAAAAAAATACAGCATCAGAAGTTTTTTAACGTCTTAGGGGGAAAAATGCTAAACTCAAAGAAAAATTGAAGAATAACACTATTCATTTGCAGGGCCTCAAGAAGAAAAACGATAACCAGAAGAAGAGCTTAACGATCAAAGGGAAGCAACCAGTGAAAAGAAAATCGTGAGCTAGTACACCCAGGAATTGTCTCCCATCCATTTCGGTCTATAATTTTCACGATTATGTCCCTTCGACCATAAATTTTGCAACACTTCATCTTTCCTCTCTCTCTCTCTCTCTCTCTCTCTCTTTCTCTCTCTCACAGACAGACAGGCAGACAGACAGACAGACAGACAGAAAGGCAGACAGACAGAAAGACAGACAGACACACACACTTATAATCACGCTTCCTCTCTCCCTCACTCTTTCTGTGACTGTCTCTCTCTCTCATTCTCTCTGTTTTTCTCTTTCTTTTTCTCTCCTTTCTCTCTCTCCCTCGTACTCGCCTTCTTCCTTCCTCTCGTTCTTGTTCACTCTTTCTCTCTCTCTATCTCTATCTCTTTCTATCTCTTTCTTTCTTTCTCTCTCTCTCTCTCTCTCTCACACACACACACAGACAGGCAGACAGACAGACAGAAAGAAAGACAGACAGACAGGTGGTGATGCTGCTGCTGCTGATGATGATCTAAAAGTAATAATATTATCAAAGAAGAACAGCGACTTTAAACACTAAAATAATCCAACAAAAAAAATCCAAACAAGACCGGAGCAGACAATGGTTGACGGGAAACAACAGTGAAATGATTATTGTGAACTAGTGCTTCCATGACACACCTGCACCCACTTACTCATTATTTCTCTCATTTTCTTTCTCTGGTTATGGTGGTGGTGGTGGTAGTAGTGGTGATGGTGGTTGTAGTGGTGGTGGTGGTGGAAGTGGAGGTGGTGGTGGTGGTGGTGATGATGATCTAAAAGTAATAATATTATCAAAGAAAAGCAGCAACTTTAAACACTAAAATAATCATCCCAAAACAAAATCCAAACAAGACCGGAGCAGACAATGGTGGAAGGGAAACAACCAGTAAAATGATAATTATAAACGAGTGCTTCCATGACTTGTCTCCCATTTAATATGACCTTCAATTTTCACGATTATGTCGCTTAGACATTCCTCCTCTCCCTCTTTCCCTTTCTATCCCTTTCTCTCTCTCTCTCTCTTCGATTTTCAAGATTATGTCCTTAGGATCACACGGAATTTCGTTGTTGCCAAATTATAGCTAATAGGACCGACTTCTCAACCACTTTATTTGTGCTCGTGTCTGCGAGTGCCAGCAGGCATGTGTATGCGTGTGTGTGCTCGTATCTGTTTGTGTGTGTGTGTGTGTGTGTGTGTGTGTGTGTGTGTGTCTGTCTGTCTGTCTGTCTGTGTACGTGTGCATGGGTGTGCAAGCATGCCTGCGTTTGTGCTCACGCGTGTGCTTGTGTGCGCACCTTTTTTTTTTCATTTTTTAATTCTTTTGTTTATTACCTTATGTGTATCCACGAGGTTAGCAGTGACGTTAAAGGTGTAAAGGTGATACTGTCGCTAACCTTGTTGCTGCTGATACATTGATCAAGGGAGTGATAGTTATGGTACAGTAGTTAAGTAACAGTGATGGTGGTTATGTCTTAGCTCGACGAAGGTGTCTCAACCATCCATTCTGTGTGTGTGTTTGTGTGTTTGTGATCCTCTGTATGTATGCGTATGTGTGTGTGTGAGTGTGTATGTGTGTGTGTGTGTGCGCGAGCGCGCACGTTTGGATGTGTGTGTGTGTGTGTGTGTGTGTGTGTGTGTGTGTGTGTGAGTTTGTGATCCTCTGTATGTATGCGTATGTGTGTGTGTGAGTGTGTATGTGTGTGTGTGTGTGTGCGTGCGCGCGCGCGCACGTTTGGATGTGTGTGTGTGTGTGTGTGTGTGTGTGTGTGTGTGCGCGTGTGTGTGTGTGTGTGCGTGTGTGTGCGTGTGTGTGTGTGTGGGGGGGTCTGTGGATCTGTGGGTTTGTGGGTCTGTGTCTATGTCTGTGAAGTGTGTTCACTTGCTCGTCCATTTTCTGTATTAAGTATAAGGTTAATGATAATAGTTATGATGAAGATGTATTGGTCGTTCCTAAAGATAGAAAAAGAGACTGAGAAAAAGAATGAGAGAAAGAGAGCGGAAAAATAGGAATAAAGTGTTGCTAGACTGATGTCAAAAAAGCATCGTAAAAAATGAATGTAGTAATAAATGGGAGACAAATCACGGATGCACTAATTCACGATTGTCATTTCACTGTTGATTTCCTTTCGACTGTTTGCTGCACCTAGCCTAACGTGTGGATTTTTTTCGGATTGTTCCCACTGACACCACCAATGTATCGTCGTTACTGGTTCCCACTAAGAGTGTCACCATCACTACATCAGCAGTGGCAACAGCAGCAGAGACAGCATCAGCAACAGTATCACCACCATCACCACAACCACCATCACCACCTATGATCACTACTACCATCACCACCACCACCACCTACAATCACTACTTCTATTATCACCACCACCACTCATACCATCACCACCACTACCACCATAACACCGATTGTTACGTCAACCAGCACATCATCATTATCATAACCTTTATCATAAAAACACCATCCTTAATACAGAAAACGGACACGCACGCAAGAGCACGCGCCCTCATGCACAGACACGCATGCACATACGCAAACGTACACACATTCGCGAGCTCACATGTAAAATACGCACATGTGTGCACACGCACATACGTCCACACGTGCACATGTAAGCTCGCACGTACGCGCCTGTGCGCAGACACACACAATATTGAGGTTGAGGTCTACCCAGTTACCCATGACTTGGATGAAACGAAATTCCGTGTGGTCCTAGGAACACAATCAAGAGAATGAGAAGGAGAGTGAAAGACACAAAAAGAGAGAGAGAGAGAGAGAGAGAGAGAGAGAGAGAGAGAAAGAGAGGCGGACAGAGAGAGGGGGAATGAATTGTGTAAAATTTGTGGTCAAAGAAACATAACCGTTAAAAATGGCGGTCGTAATAAATGGGAGACAAATCATTGATGCACTAGCTATGGTTGTTATTTCATTGATTGCTTCCCCTTGACTTTATCTGCTCCTGTTTTGCTTAAAGGAAGACTGCACCGTCCTACAGACCATGTTAAATCATACGATACCCTATTAGTCCAATGAAACAGTCTTTCAAGTGTCTGTCATAATAATATAATGCCTCTGCTGGCCCCAGACAACCCACAGGATTACATTATCCAAAACCCGAATCGTTACAACCATTGCGCGCGTGGCGGCTCTAAGCTTACGTCAAATATGTTTTTGCCACATGGTCAAGCTGTCTAGCCACTAGCCAGTGCTCTGCGGACGGGTGATAGCATGTTGGTATGAATGTTTTAATTCCTCTGTGAACCGTAGATATGCCAAATAAAATCATGCTGAGGAAATACAAATGCAGAATACTTTTTCTGGCTTACACTATCAAACTTTACGTTTGAATTTGGAATACCAGAACCTTAATTAAAAGCTGAATACTGTAATACATTGTCAGGCAGAGGTGTCTGTACCTGCTGGAACGTAAGTGACGTCACGTTTTTGCCCCAGGCTTCTACTTCTACTGATCAGGGAAGGGGAATAATTCTGGACGCAAGGGCCAAACCCGGTAACTCTAGCTCTCTTTATTGCGTCATATTACATACGCGCACGGTAACAGAGCGATGCTCTTTCTTTGCAAAATTGACTCGGTGGGCAGCATAGATACTTTTTAGAGAGAAAAAGTATTGAAAAACGGAAAATTGGAAAATTATTTTTGATGTGCGTGTCCTGCTTTAAAGTATTTTTTTTTATTTCATTGTTTCTGTTGACTGTCATCAGTTATCAGCAGCAGCACCTTCACCACCACCACTATAATTATGTTAATCCAAAATCAACGACCAACACATCACCTTCCTAACCGTTTTATCCTACATACAGAAAATAAAACAGGAGAGAAAGAGAGAGAGAAATGATTTGGTGAAATTTTTACGGTGAAAGGGACATAATCGTGAAAAATTACTGTCGTGATATATGTGAGACAAATCATGGATGCATTAGCTCACGATTGTAATTTCATTAGTTGTTTCCCTTCGATCATTAGCCACCCATCTTGCTAGTATTTTTTTAATAAATTCGATTTTTCCATTTACATCTATGAGTGCTTCATCGTTGCTATTTCTTTAAGAGTATATCACCACCGCTACAGCAGCAATAATGATCTGGCGCCGACCCGTAAGGAAGAAATTGGGGGGAAGGGGTGAAGGGGACAGACGTAGGATAACAGGATCAGGCCTCACTTTCGCACCAGCCAGTCGTAGGCGGGTGGGATGACGGGGAGGGACAGGTTGTGTCTTGTCGGGCCGCCCGCGACGTAAGGGAGGGGAATAAGAGGGGCGACCATATCTGCGTTTATTCGGGAGGAGGTGGGGCAGGACTGAGTAGGATGGTTCTGGAATTTGAACACAGACACCAGACCGCAAAATGTAAGTTTCTTATCAGTCATACGCTAGTGTCAGGTTTTATCTCTTTGTTGTATTTTTCATCTGTAATATACATGTCTTCACATGCACGATGTGCATTGTTCTATGTGTTTATATCATGAATGAGATGTATAATATTGTATGGCTTTATCACCAGTTTCCCAACGAGGTCAATAAAAGTCCTATTTATTTTATATTTACTATTATCCACTGTATCGGACTGGAGAGCCTACAGACTTGCTTCCACAGACTTGGTATCCTTTCCTCTCTTAGTAAATACCGGAAAAATAATGGGGGAGGGGGGTTAGTAAGACATCGTTAAACGAATGTATATTATGCTTTCACTAACGAACGTTTTGTTTTGTTTAAAACAAAAAAGAAAAATCCTGAAACTGAATTTGAACTCTTCCAGACATTTGTTACTGGCTATCTGTGGATGACTACATGGAGAATTAATCGTCTTTTGAAGTGAGGTGTGTAGAAGAACCTATGAAAGCCTCAGATGAGATGTCGCTATAGGGTACATGAAAACTACGGGTGCATTTCTTACCCACATATACCTCCGAAGAACTACCCCCCCCCTTTTTTTTTCAAAAGAAATGAGTAACTTAGGTACTCATGAATGCTTCCATAGTCAGGTAGAAAATAGCACTTGTTCATTTGTGTGTTTGCTCATGTAATAGAAAAGCAATGGTAAATGTGTTGCTAAGAAGAAACTTGGAGAATTCATAACATGTGGTTATGTGATTTCAATTGTTTTGAGAATTAAATTAAAAGACAAAAAAAAATCATGAAAGAACCTATGAGTGTCTCCGAACAGTGCTCCCACATTCTTTTCAGTTGAAATACAATCTTTCCAGCATAATCAGACAGGTGTTTCTTTCCCATCTTGTGCCCGAACTTCAAATTTTTCATTTTTGTGTTTAGAGTACTGTCAACCTGATCTTAACTTCATCTATGCGCTTTACCTGAATGCAACTGATCTTACGAGTTAAAGGCAAACATGCATAAGATGAATTCATACACATTGATCTCTGTCAAAAATAAAATTTTATTCAGATCAAATTACTGGCCCATATGAGAAGATAACACAACTGATTGCACTTAATCACGTTTTTTGCTTAATTGCAACATTCTCAGAGAACATATTTTAGCAACAAAGAGCTTCACTAAAACGCCTAAGTGGTGCTGTTTTGTTTTGCTTTATGAGAGTCTTCATTGTCACTAATATCGCATGTTAAGCTTGTCTGGCTAAAAGTGCGCCCCACACACAAACAAAAAAAAAAACCCAAAAAACAAACATCCATTCAAAGGTTTTCCAACGGCTTACTATTAGTAGATAATTTATGCTTCTTTTTTATTTGGGAGCAGATGGAGGGGGAGGGAGGGTAACTGATCAAGAAACACAACATGTTGGTTCTAGCTAACACCCTTCATCCTTTGGTCACCTGTAAGAAGTTGGGTTGCCAGTTTTGCAGTTTATGTCACTCTGGATGACACTAAACTTCTGTGCTCTCAAAAACACATGAGAAAACCATCACGTTGAGTCGTGAAAATAAGATCCTTGCACAAAACCATTTCCAGCATTTTGGGAAAATCAGATCCTCACAATGAAAAAAAAAACAAAACCACTCACACCCACATTTCTGCAGTAATCACAGCTTTCTCCAACACTCCCCTCCAGCTAATACTGATCAGAGTCAGCAGTATAAGGAATGTAGGCTTTGTCACAACATATTTCACAAAAAAAACCTGTATTCCTTAAGCCACAAATAAGGAAATAAAAAAGAAAATTTCCATAATGCAGAGTCCAGACTTCACGCTTTTTATTAATAACCGATCTGACTGAATACAGCTACCAGCATGGACTACCGGTTACAACCTGAATAAGTAAAATTTGAAATCCACTTTCATGTACTGTACTTGTTTAACTACCCTTGAAGTGTTAACACTTAAGCCACCATATCCTAACATGTCAGGCAACAACAACAAAATACCAACGATGAAACCGAAATAGAGACATTTCCCAAACTTCCCAAACATCAGAGATCTGTTGTCACTGAGCTGCATGATTAACCATCAAATTGTAAGAGTTTGGTGATAACCAATGGCTGTCAAGTCATAGCTTTGTGTGAAGATTAAATGATATTTAAAAACAGTGTAAACAGTGTAGAGTTTGGGCATGAAATTTTAATGTATTATCTGCAACAGTTTCCATTCGCTATTTTTGCTGCTATACCCATGTATGCACTTACTGAGCTTTTACTCATCGCAAAAGTTTGCACTGATCTTTGGCTGGGCTTTGTGTCTGCCTTGTGCTTGCACAACTTTAGAGTGAGAGTTTGTTAGATTGGCCTATGGCCTTGAAATGACAGCTGCTACTTGTTTAAGCCAACTCGTTATCACTAGGTCTGGCCAGTCTTTGCTTTGCTTTGCTTTGCTGTTCAGCCAAATGTCTTCTCTAATTGTGACAGTGAACAGAGTGGATTATCGTTTGTGCAATACATTTCGGGGAGGAGGGCAGAGCTTTTGTACAAGAAACATCAAGTGAGTTGATTCTGAGTTAGTCAAGACATCTTCACTATTTCCCAAACATGATCAAAATGAGGGCATTATTACTGACCCAGAAAAGGTGACGGCAGTTAATGACTAGTCAACCCCTGGAATGATTCAAGACCTCTGTGCCTTTCTGAGACTGATCAGTTATTATCGTCACTTTATCAAGGTCATTTCAAAAATAGTCAAGCCTTTGCCTGAGATTAAGGTATACCAGGACGGCATCAAATCATTGCATGATACTGGAACAAGAGCTGCTGGCTGGCTTTCACCCAACTGAAATCAGCATTTACTTCAGCACCGATTCTAATGTATATTATGCTGATTCTCATGCCACTTCATCCTAGAAACTGATGCTAGTCAAAAAGATCTGGGTGCAATTCTTACATTAGAGAAGGGAACAAAAAGTGACAGCTTACACAAGCTGGTGACTAAAGTCGAAAGAAAGCAGCATGAAGAATTACAGCGCTTTCAGGTTAAGAGCTCTTGCCCTTAAAGTGGGCTGTTACAAAAGTTCAGAGGTTTTCTCCTGGGCACCACTGTGAACCATCCTCACTAAAAACAATCCCTTAGTCATCTCAAGATCCCCAAGGTGGGTGTCATACTACTGTAGTGGACCACACAACCAGCTCTATCCAACATCAAAATCAAGCAGATAAGAACAAGGAAGAATTGGCATGTTTTTTTGCCGAGAAACTGTCTCAACATCAGACACCTGCAGATACAGAGTTCACAACAGGAGAGAGCTTCAAATAAGTGACAAAAACTTGGTCATCTAAAGGTGCCTCTGCAGCTCACATGCTACATGCAAACCATGAAGAGGCTGACACAAGAATGATTCTCTTCGCTAACCATGGTCACACAGAATCATTGTGACTTCATCTGACTATATGTCATGATTCTTCTCCTTCATCTCATTGCATCTAAGGTCACAGAAACTTAAGCGGCAATTAGCTCTGCTCATGAAAGGAGATATTACTCGCTCCATGATGTGCAGTGCATGTCTCTGATCGTTTTGGCCAACAAACCTAGCTTTCACGCTTTCACAGTTTGTAACGACTTTTTTTTCAGGTTTGGAAAGAAATTCTCCTGGGATGTTTACATAAAGAGCAAATAACCAAGCTAAAATATAGCTTCAGGTTACCCCTCCATACATGCACAGTGAAGAACCCCAGGACTCTAGCGGATGGCAAAGACAAAGCCAAAATGCCCAACTTAAATTTGTATGGACCAGACTACTTCCAATATCCAATATGGAAATTACGTCTTGTGGATGTACAACAAAATGTGGAACTGCAAAATGCACATGCTTGATAAGTGGACTAATATGCATCCATACTTATGATTATGATGTTGTGAATTTTTCAAACTCAGTTGGACTTGTGAGTCACCCAATCACAAACCCAACCTGGGGAGAGAAGTCAGGCATCCTTGTAGCAGCGAGAAGGAATAATGGCCCACCACCAGAGACTGCTAAAAATATTGGCCCCATCTATGTGCTGTCCAGTGAAAGAACTTTTGAACACTTCTACAAGGATGAAGGTGGACAATTGACAGAAAATTTTGAGGTGGTCAACTTAGTATATATAGACATTAAATTATTTCTGACATAACCCAACCATGATGAAGTAGAGAGAACTGTAAAGTACAGCACTACAAAATTTAAGGCCACGTGCGGCAGAACGAGGTCATTTTTGTTAATAAAGGGAACTTTGTGATTTAGGGGTGACAAACGGGTCACGTAGGACCAGGAACGAAGAAAAATGGGGGTGTTTCGCAATTTCCTCCATCTGTTGCTATGGAAATGCTAATTGTTTGGCTGCCATATTGGAAAATATGGATAACTTTTGCAGAACTTTGAACCCTTCGATCTGGAGAACAACAGATGGTAGAATGCCGTTTTTTTTTTTTCCATTTGAAAGATCTCTTTATTTAACATAGAATATCATGGGCTTTTTTTTTATTTCTTGGATAGATTTTTTTGAAATGATTTTTTTAAATGTCATGAAAAAACAAATTCAACTTTAAAAATTCATAAAAGATAAAAAACACAAGATATCGAAAAAACCCTGTAATAATCTCAAAACAGGGGCTTGGAGAGTTCTTATGCAAAATTTTATGTAAATTGGACCAGAAGAAAGTCAGATCGAAGGGATAGAGTGACGAGATAATTGATGATAAAGATTACCCAACAGATGCATTTGAGAATGGGTGATCATTTCTTTTTGCATCAAAATAAACTTTTTGAGACAGCTATCATGAAAATAATTTCAGGAATCGATAAAGGACATGTCGCCGTTCAAGAAACTGCCCTCAACTCATTTTACACAATTTGACCAAATTTTACCCCTACACGGTGCCGCACGTGCCCTTAAAGATCTTCAGGAATTTATATAAGTCACTAGATTAATAATGTCAGTTGTAAAATCCTAATCTGAAAGTGCCTGTGTGCACTCAGGATAGTTTTGTGGTTATTATTGTTCAATATTTCAGGTCTGTTGTCTAACCTCCACCTTTGTACATTGTCAGTTATATTCATCAATTTATCAATGATATATCTGTGATGTTTACTCATATATGTTTTGAAAACCTGAGCTAATAAAAGTACTGTACTATGCTGAGCTGTGCTGTGCTGTATCGTATCGTATCGTATCGTATCGTATCGTATCGTGTCGTGTCGTGTTGCATTGTATTGCAGGTTACTGTACTGTATTGTATTGTATGCTCAACTACTTCACAGAAACTTGTTTTGAAGAGTAAGGCAATGGAGAAACTAAAGATGTCGAGGAAATCCACTTGGGCACAAGAACTAAATGCATGAGGGATGTTACTATGACCAAGCTGTCAATAGAAACCACAGAGATGAAGAATGCACATTGCAAATGTGTAGCTTTTGTCAAGAGTTCAAGAGTTTAGAAGTTTCATTCTGAAGCTCATTCAGAGCTCCTAGACAAAGCACTTATTCTGGAACCTGACATGCTCATGATCCTCTATCACTGTAGGCAATAAAGGCTCCTTATTCACCTTGCTGAGCAGGCCAAGAGTCATTTGACTCCCCATGCAAAATGCAGACAATAATATCATAACAAGCATCGGCGCAGCATCCTGCAGTCCCTTGACAGGCTAGGCCTGCAAAGTTTAAAGAGTTCAGGCCGCAAAATGACTGTCTGGGTGTATTTTGGCAAGAACTGGAAAGATTAGTAATTTAGTGCCTTCCAATCCAGATAGAGGACACGATTCTGTCTTGTTTGCAGTAAACTTTCAACTAACACCATATATCTGAGTCATTACACATCTTGCTAGTAAATGGCTCCTTTCAAGTTTTTTAATCTGATGAACTGCACTGTTACTTCAAGTAGTCATTTCTTACATTCATGCTAGTGATTTATTTCTTACGTCTGTAGTCTTTACCCAAATCACACTGGCAAAGTAAGAAGAAATCCTTTGGGCCAGAAATCTTGTTCATGGCTCCAGCCTAGTCAGTGCTATTAAAGAGGTCAACATCTGATAGCTCATTGCAAACTACATGGTGTCAGAGGAGGAAATGTCAGAAAAACTGGAAGACTAGGGTGGATTGGTACTTTTTCGCCCACTTCAAACTAGACTATGCGTCGGAGCTCCATACTAAGCTATGTGGCCAATCAAACATTAGAAAGCTGGATCTCATTAGAAACTCTATTTTCTTTGGTGTAATTTTAACCAATTAGAATGCGTATGCTTGTTTGCCCTGGCGTTTACTCCTCTCTAATAATAGCATGCCGACACCACGTGCAGCTAGGTTTGGCGACTGCTACGGTTTCAGTAAGTTACCTATTTCTGTCATCAATGCAATTACAGTATTAGTATGAGATGACTTATATCTGCATTGTTTTGTCATTTGTACACTCCAAATTACAAATTAATAGCTAAAAATTGGGTTTTGTCGCTGGTTCGGTCGAGCAGGGCCTGTGTGTACTTTTTTGTACACCGCCTTGGTACTTTTCCGCCCACTGATTATGACGCAGTTGGCAGAGGTGGCCCTCACAAATTAATGGTTGGGTTCAAACACAGTAACCACTGCTCTTGATGATGATAATAATTATGGCTGTGGTGGTGGCTGTGGCAGCGGTAGTTAAAGAGGTAAAAGAGGTGATTTAAATATGAAAAATACAGAATTAAGTAAATAAATAAATAAATAAGCCCAGAAAAGTACTTAAAAAAAGTGGGATTTTAAGCTTGAATACAATAGAATTTTAAAATACAGCCAAACACTTTATCAGTATCCAGGTTATATGATTGCCCTATGGCAATATATAGCCTACTTTTTATGAGTGCTGTTTTCTTTTTTTGTATTGTTCATATGTTTATGCTGTTTATGAAAAATAAACTCAATAAAGTTATTGTAAAATGTAATTATTATTGTTTTTGTCTTGGCGAGCTAGGGGCTAACACAG
>JAWQUT010000095.1:659347-681004 GCA_033807755.1 Ellobium chinense
ACACACACACACAAATCATGCGCACTGTACAGCAATTAGTTGTCCAGAAATGCCTGGCATATATCATACATGGTCCAAGGTGGACAGCCTCGAAGCATTCCTCCTCCTATTGAGGAGGAAATTGTACGCAAGGTTCTTTATGCTGCTGCATGTGGATTTCCCTTGACGAAACATCAGCTGCTAAACAACGTCGGAAAAGTTGCAAGAAAGCTGAATTTGAAAACTAAGTTCAAAAATGGATTGCCTGGCAACGATTACTGGAGAGGCTTCAAACATTTCCACAGCTGACGGTGAGGACCCCCGAATCGTGTACTTCCATCAGGCTTTCGATGTTAAACCCCACTGTAGTTGGAAGATATTTTGCAGCTCTGGGCGAAGTAATTGAGAAGTTAAACCTTCAAGACAAGCCAGAGAACATCTGGAACTGCGACGAAACCAACATGATGTTTTCACCAGAGCATGTGAAAGTGATTGGTCAGCGGGGCCAGTGGAATTTGACTGCAAAATCAAACAACATCAGGGAATCAGTCTCAGTTCTGGTTACAGTTAATGCTGCTGGATCTGCCATGCCTCCACTGTGTGTTGTTAAAGGCAAGATGATGGCATCGGTCAAGTCTTTTGCCTGTGACAATGCTCCTGATGGGACTTGCTGGACCTACCAGGACATTGCCTTCATGACAGATGTGCTGGGTTATGAATGGTTTGTGAAAGTCTTTCTAGAGCATTGTGGCCCTGCTCGACCCCAGCTATTAATCCTCGATTCCCACAGCAATCATGAAGTTCTAGCACTTCTTCAGAGGGCCAAAGAGGAACAAATTGAGATACTAGCTCTACCACCTCACACTACATCAAAATTGCAGCCACTGGATGTTGGGTGTTTTGGGCCTTTTAAAGCTATGTACAAGAAGATGTGCACTGAATATCTAACCTCAAATGCTGCAAACATCATCATCAAGACAACTTGGCCTGGCCTGCTGAAAACAATATAGGAGGATGTGATGAGACCAAGTCTGATAAAGAAAGCTTTTAAAGCCACTGGAATTTACCCTTTCGATGCCAATGTCTTCTCAGAAGAAGACTTCCTGCCAGCTGCAGCACTTGACAAAGCCCCAAAGCCACCGGAAATGCCCAAAACTGACCAAAGAATTGAATCACTTGCATCCTTTGATGAAATTCCAGAACCACAGGAAATGAACGCAAATGATGGAACAGAAATTGACGAGTCATCTGCAGCTTATGGCAAAGCCCCAGCTCCAACTGAAACAAAGGAACGGGACATTTTGGCCGAGGCACTGAACATTTCTGGTATACTGGAGTTTGATGTTAACATGCCTGGAGATATTGGTCCCTTTTATGATGGCTTGGATGACACATTCCTCACAACTGACACCCCAATGAATTGGACTTTTACAACGCCTGCCTACAGTTTGGATGATACCGAAACACCCTGTGTTACCTCTCCAGTGGATTGGACTGCTTGTCAAACGGAAGAGATGCCCTCAGAAACTTCTGCTCTATGTCAAATGGAAAAGACCCCTTCAACCTCTGCACTTGACTGGATCACACCAAGCACTGCCAACACCCAAATGCCGTGGACCCCGCCAGTTCTTGATAGATCTATTAGCCCAGAGAAAGAAACTCTTAAATGGACAGATGATGTCAATGACATTTTCTCTTTCGCAACAAAGTCAACACTAAATCAGCCAATGAAAAAATCAAGGCAAATCACCTCTCATCGAATTCTCACAAGTAAAGAAATAATAGAAATCAAAGAACAGCAGCAACTTGAAAAACAACAGAAAGAAAGGGCAAAGCAAGAGAAGAAACTAAAGGCAGCAGAATCTAAGGGAAGACGACTTGAAGATCAGCAGAAGAAGCAACAGGAAAAGAAAAAGAATAATAATCTGTGAAGAAGAACTGTTTTCCATGCTACTGTCATGATTAAGTCATGAATATCAAACTCTTATTGTCCCTTCAGTTGCTGTGGTGGTGCTGTTAGTTTAGTTCCTGTTGCTGTTAAAGTTATTTTTGTTGTTGCTTTTGCTGTTTTCTGAAGCCTGAAACAGTAATATTCCTACTCTTTAACTTTTGAAAATAATGCCAGCTTTGTTAGGTCTATTTATTTTAATTTCACCACATCTATATTTTTAAATTCAAAATTTATGAAATCTACAATAATTTTTAATTAACTGCCATTCTCTCCTCCAAACCAATGAAGTTCACAAAGCACCTACTCCCTCTTCTTAAAGCCCCTCCAGCCTAAGGGCTAGGCTACACCACTGACAAACCTGTGCGAAAAAGTACCAAGGCACTGTGCGAACTTCCCCACATACTGGGCGGATTTCCCCACACAGGGGTTGTGTTCCAATGCAGATTATAAAGACCCTTCAAATTATGTCAGAAGACACTGTCGATGGACCAATCAGATACACAAATCTTAGTTGCTCCAGTATAGCACTTCTAGCATACATTAAAGAGGCATAAAGCAGCGGCTAAAATAAACCGTGCGAAAAAGTACCAATCCACCCTAGCGGTCAACATCTAGATTACCTACATTCAGGTGATACCCACCTCCTCCTCTTCTGCTACAATATCAGCTGTTGTAGAGAGTGAAATGAACAATGACAGTGAACTTTTTGATGATGATATTTTGTTGTGGGATCAACTGCTCAGGAAAAGGCTGGCCTGTAAACCATAGCTTATCATGCTACATCCTATTATGCAAATAAATAGGAGATTATAAGATTTTGAACTATCCACACAAAGGAAAGCTTCATCAATAAATTTGTCCAGTACCAGAGAGATGCAATACTGAGAATACAAAAGGTGGTGATTCAGTTGGCCATATTTGAAGCAAAGATCTTCCTACAAATTATGAGAGTCTAGTTATGTTTTGCTTCATTCAACCATTGCCTTAACAGAATCTACAAAATAAGTTCTCTTTTAAAAAAAAAAAAAGAATGATTGCAAATCAATTTCAATCACTGCCAAATTGGTGGCATAAGCTACAAAGCAGACTGACAAAGATGTCGGTTATCTTTGATAATGATATCTAAATATCTTAAAGCCATTGTTCCTCAGTATTATGGTTTGCAGGACATCATCAAAAAAAAAAAAAATTGGCATGCAAAGTGTAATTAGCAAATTGATTCTTGAATTGTGTACAAGACTAGACAAGCTTTGAATGAATATGCAAAGACTTTTTGAATCCCAGGGATTGTCTCCAATGACACCTCCAAAAGCACAAGGTAATGCTGGAAGAACGAGTCAAGTGCATGTCTCCCCAAACTAGAGGTTTGTGAAGTCTCTGAGATGATGGGTGAAAAGACGAGAGGAATGAGATGGTCAGACAGAGACAAGATAAGATAGTCACTTTACCCTTGCTTTGTACCATGCCAGCAAAAATGCATACAAAATATTAATGAAACTATTTGTACTTCCATTCGTCAACTGAAAAAAATCCCGTACAATATTAATATCCCTTCAGATTCAAAGTTTTGAAAATGTCAGAGCTGTGCCTGCAAGAGCAAAACTCTGCTTCTTGGCACTTGATGAAATGTTATTGAAAGAAGCAGTGACAAAAAACAGCTTGAGATTCACTTATAAATCTTGCAACAGGATTTTTGTGTAAGGCCTCAAATAGTTGGAAACAGTCTACAGGGCCCATAACTTTCAATAATCACACTGACAGATCAGAGCATTTTATGTTGATTCTAGATTGCACGGATCAATTGCATAATAATGGTTTGACTAATAATGACTATAAAAAAAATAACTGCAGATTAAGAGAGCCACAATCCAAAACTTTCTTTGAACACAGAGAGACAAGCCTTACACACTCAAAATAACTGACTTTATTTTGTGACCCTCCTCATTCACTAAAGAATTTCAGCAAACAATTTGAATAAGACTTCAAACAAAGGAAGGAAAAGTGGGCGGGCAGCCATTATGAAATTTTATTAAGTGGAATGTAAGGACAACATATCTTGTTGATGTGCTTCAAAACTTAAATTTGCGACTCACTCTGTAGCTGCTATTACCTCTGAAGAAAAACTGACAGGTGATCAAAGTGCTGCCCACACCTCTGACTCCAGATAAAAATTTGATGTGCTGTGCACTGTGCATCATACTCTACAGCTTACAACTGTTTTGAAAACAGAATACAACACACTTTAAATGATACTCTGGGTCACATATACATCTTCAAAATAAAAACAACAATGCCAACTAATCGGGCACTCCATTAGCAACTGTAAAATTTCTATGCATATGGGAAGACCAGAGGAGAAACCATTGATTTCAATTTTTGTTCACAAAAATATTTAATTATGATTGCTTACAGAACCACTTTTTCTTCTTTTCAGATATATGGAAATCGTACTAGGGTAGACAGGCCAACCTATGGTCACCAGAATTTTTGTTCATCTAGGTGGCAGTAACTGTCCAGCAGAGGTTGACTTCTTCATGTGGATTTTGAAAGACCTGACAGTTGCACGTCGCAATGCTCTCTCAACAGATATGGCAAGAGCTCCATACGATGCAAATGGTGAAGAGGATGGATGAAGAGGTTAACAGAGAGATCACACTAGAGTTATACATCTCTTGCCCACAATATACTGTCACATGCATGTGGCTAGAAATCAAATTATTCTATTTTGCTACAAATCAAATTATTCTATTTGCACAGCTCATACCTCATTGCAAATTAACAGAGTTTATCCATTTTTATCTGCTGTTCAGTATGTCAAGTTACCAGAAAATGTCATTATGGCACACTTGTCTTCCAATTCACTCTTACCCTTGTAACATCATTCTTTCCAATGGTTTGGAAAGATCTAGTTCTAGTTCCAGTCTTTAATAAACACTGTTCTCCTGTTCAGTCAAACTAATTTCTTCTAGAATTCTCACACATACTTCTAAATGTATGAAAAGTTTGATGCAAAGTGTTACTACCCATGTTGAGAAGATTTTTTTTTTACACTGTATGGATTCTGTCCATATCACTGTATCATGCTGATTTATGGATCTCATTTACACCGTGCTACTAATGATTAGATTTCCCAACAATTATTCTGAAGTTGTGGCCTATTATGTCATCATTGTGAGAGCAGTCAATAGTAGTCACTTTTTCAGGATTGTGTTGTAAGTGTTAGCAATAAATTTAGTTGTTATTGCCTGTTTGAAGTTTGCTGTGGCCATGGAGTAGGCAATGTTGATGACAATCTCTTCACTTATCCTATCATGTAACTTGCCCAGCAAGAAAAAGCACAGGACAAAGAATGTATTACTAGTGGTGATTTTGTGGACTAATTTGTATGAAATAATTTGTATATATACAGATCTACTTTCTATCTTGTAAATTGGGTTTTATCTTGTAAATTGGGTTTTGTGTTGTAATTTAAGAGTTGGCATCCATCAGTTGTTGTTGTTGTCATTCTTACGCTGTAACAATAAATCAACAGTTGTGCTACTGTATCCTCAGTGCATCTTGTCTTCCCCTTCTATAAACATGAAGGATGGTATGCAAACTTCGGACTGGCTTTAAAATGGGAGCGGAACTATAATATAAAACCTTCAATAACCTCATTCTTTCCTCTTCTAAATACTTTCCTAGAAAAGCACAGCAAAGTCTGAGTACTCACTAAATTACAAAACAATATGACATAAGCTATAACATGTAACAAAACATTAACAACCGGCAGTTTGGCAGCATTCCATATAAAGAGATCACAGTCAATAAGTATACTTACATATTTCAGATTAATTCTGGTTAAACATACAAAACAATCTGCTAATAAAAATATGATCTTGAAAAGTAACGTAAATACGGCTTCCTTGATCATTTTCAGCATGTTATGCACAAACCACCCATCACCACTTCTTGTTGGCATACTCTGGAAAAACCTCTTCACTGAGTTCTTTCTTGTTAACTTTCCCCATGGTGTTGCGTGGAATGGAATCAAGGCACTTAATCACAGTGGGAATTTGGTATGGAGGAAGATGGGCAGTAGCCCAATCGCGGAGTTCTGCCAGTTCCAAGGTTTTGCCTGGCTGCAATGCTATCACTGCTGCTACCTGAAAAATGAAGGTGATGGAACGCTTTCATTTACTTATTTATTTCCAGGTTTATGGGAATTCAGGTTTTCATTCATGTTTTTCAAGACATACATCACATATAATGATTTATAATCATTTCATTTATTCTATTAAATATCCAGACTATTCTTTCATCTTATTTCAATTACATTCACTTCTTATGGATTAAATTTGATATGAATTTGTTCTATTTTATTCAGCAATTTTAAATCGGTACAAAAAGATGAATCTTTTCTGGAACACATTTGTTTTCAATTTGAGCCAGTAAAAAAGAATAAATCTGAAAAAAGGAGAGGGAACACAATCTTATGATCTGGTAAGGCTAATTTCTAAAATTAACTCTATCCCAAAAATGTACCAAAAAAAAAGAAAAATCTGAATGATTAACAAAAAAAACCATATCGTTATATGAATAAGAGAGATAAGACTTTTGCGCAGGCAACTGTTGAAAAACAAGAAGGCTGGGGGATGTGGAATGTTTTTCCTTCAAGAAACTGCATAAAAAACAAATCTGAGAGAAAAAAAAAACATATCCAGACTTCCATAATTTGCCATTAGCTTCCAAATGGGATGAAGATGTCATTTTTTGTGGGACATTGTACATCTTTATACAACTTATCATAAAGTATTATCAACCACTGACCTCTTCAAATCCCTTCCTCCCTTCTTCCCCCCCCCNCCCAACCACCCACCAAACCACCAAACACAACCATCCCTGTCCCCACTATCATCACCATCACATTTGTAGTGCTAGGCAGCAGGCATCTGTGCCATACATTTGGCATGCATACCAATTACCTCTAGTTATCACTGCGTACGTAACTTGCAGCAAGTATGGTCAGCAAATGTATTAGTTCAACTGTTGTGCTCTCTAAGTGGGCACCAAGATGTGAATTAATTTGATCATAGCATTTAGTGGAATTACAGGGCCATGAAAACTGAGGTTACACTCGCTTTACAAGGGTTACATATTTATATTAAATGTACCTTCTGTCCCCATGTCAGGTCCGGCAATCCAACGACAGCACAATCAACAATATCTGGGTGAGCTAGCAGGTGACGCTCAACATCCAATGCACTGATTTTGTAACCACCACTTTTGATGACATCCACAGATGTTCTACCAACGATGCAGTACACACCATTAGTATACCTAGCTGTATCCCCTGTGAGCAATGTAAACAACAATTCGTATTAACAATGGAGCTAGGGCAAAACATGGTTGTGAGACAAGAACAAGGTTGTGTCCGTACACAATGCTATCAATGGTACTCGGTCATGCATCTTGTCGGTTGGTGGTAGAGTCGACTCCGCTTAATCGCCCTTCCTCAGGATCACGGAAAAAGTGGGCAATTAAGCGGAGACGCGATTAAGCGGAGAAGGTAATTTCGGCCATATTTTTGGTAATGGGGTTAAATTTCTTTGATGTTGTGGTTTGATGCCATGCACTGACGCCTTCTCGTTGCCAGACTCGGGACAGACTTGAGTTTGGCGGTGTTGTAGCGCACAAAATGTTTGATCTCCGAGGTCTCTCTCACTGGCCACATCGCAGTAGCCCAGCAGACAATAAGGAGTAGTATGGCACGTTCGGGATAGACTGTTCATCCACATGACATGTTCTTTGATCTAACCGAAATCCACTAGACAGTCACAATCAAGTTGTGGGGGAAGAGACTATACGGCTTTCGGTGCATTAGCATTATCGGACAGGGTAAGGCAGTGATGCGTAGCGTGGGATGAAGGGGGACAAGGGGAGGAGGAGGTGGGAAGTTAAAGGCTTATCACACCTATTTCGGAGTGGCAGCTATCACTCAGTCAACCGGTCTGCCATCCGTCGGGCAGTTAAATCATCTGTGTAGCCTACACTATTTGTTTGTCAACTGTAACCCTTCAACTGCTGATCTTTGAATTCACGGGCACTGAAGAGTGGTCGATTATCCGTAGTGAGAGGCTTTATGCAGTGACTTTCATATAGAAAAAATTCGGTTCCCTTGGGAAACGAGGCGATTAAACTGAAAAGGCGAATAAGCGGAGGGCGATTAAGCAGAGTCAACTGTACTTGTATGGCTGTTGGCAATGCCGGATCTTGGCATCAGCATGTCATCTAAGCCTGTGATCCCCACAGAAAAATGGAGTGTCATATCTAAAACACATCTCTCTCTCTCTTTTCCAACAGCTCCTCAATTAAAGGAACTAGCCAAAAAAAGAAAACGGATTGTGATCTTTTATGAAAACTTTATATAACAGTGAACCTGATAGAGAGGTAACTAACCAGTTTTGAACCATCCGTCCTTGGTGAACGCTTCAGCTGTGGCTTCTGGTTTGTCCCAGTACTCTTTGAATACTGATGGCCCTCGTACCAAGAGATCACCCTGCTCCCCCTCTGAACCTGGGATTAGATATCAAAAACAATCACTGCCAGGTGCTGCACCAAATTTTTTTCTTTTTTTTTTAAAAGCATTCTGAATTAATATTAAGCTGTAATAATTATATTAGTGATTGAAACAAGAAACATACCAACTGGATACCAGCCAAAGTACTCAACCTATAGTACTTAAAAAAACTACAATAATTTCACATAATAACTAATTCAAATCTCTAATAAAGGGCTGACTGATGCTATCAGTGATCTGAAGTCGCTACCAGTGTTAAAGCTTGTTGGAGTTGTTTGTAAATACCAATGATGAAAATTTAAAGTGAAACACCAAGTATTTTCAAATGGATGAGATACTGACCAACAGCACACTTCACATTTAAAGCAGCTTGAAGAATCCAACACTCCAAGCTATGACAACATTTGATTCCACAGTATAACACAGTATAGCTTTGACACAATATAAATCAACTCCCACGTTCTTGCTTCTCCCTGCTGAGGCATTACAAGTGATTACATCCAAATGGGTTTGGAGTCTGGATGCTGGGAAGAGCTAATATATAGGTTTCAGGGATGCCAATGCCAGATCAAAAAAAAAATCCTGAAAACTGCACGAGCGCACGGCATATCGAGTTATCGACATTTCTGACAGAGGTCAACCCAACTGTTACGCTTTTAGTTCTAAATTATTTTAAATCATTTTTCACAATTATAAGGCACTATGACTAAAGTAAACATTAAAACCAAATAAAGTTAAAAGAAAGTCAAGTTTAGAATTGTGTCTACATAATCTAAATTTCTTCTGCACAGATAAAGTATACATTATATAATTTTACCTACATATAGCGAGGAATAGCCATAGTCAGGGGTGGGAACTGCAAACTGTCCCTTAAGATAAAAATCTAATCTTTCATTTCATAATTATTACACTTCAGAATACATCACCGTGAAATTTAGTTGAAATATTGATATAGTCCATCACCTGTCTATGATTAAATGAATTGAATCATTATTATTGCGCTGCTGTCCTTCGAGATAGCCTTGTCATCTCTTATTTGGTCCTGATAAAATATGCACAAATGAGCAGTCCTTTGACTTGCAGAGTTCAGACTGAGCTGGATTCAATGGTTCACGTCAAGTTCACAAAAAAAAAAAGCTGCTGAAGGCTTGGCTGCATTCTCTCTTTCTCTTTAATGTTCTTGAAAATCGCTAGATCCTACTGTTACGATGCGACAATTCCTTGATGTGTGGAGCTTGGGTGCCTTGTTTCCCAGCGTGCCCTAGTTTATTATTGTACAGTGTCCACCACATGTATCCACCGCCTTTTAGCTTACGGACGTAATCAGATTTATAAAAATAAATATATTTATAGAAAACAAAGGATTCTGAGTAGGACTGTTCATTTTATATCACTTCTTTTCTTGAATAATAACCGAGCGCACCGTTTACACTTTCCACGAGTTCGAGTGCTAAATATAGCACCAGTATTCCTCTGATCTTATTAGTGGAGTGTGCGCATGCATTCAGGAAGTTTAAAAAATATCTAACTTCCACCTTTCGTATAATTCGTCCTTCACGTATTCCATATTCATGAATGTTATCCGGATAACGCAGGATTTTTCCCCCCACCGCTCAAAACACCGAAATATCCTGATTTTCTTTCCTGACACTAAAAATGCCAAAAAATCCGGAAATCCGGATTTATCCGGAAAATTGGCATCCCTGAGGTTTACTCTTGTCAGTAAATTTTTAGAACACCATCCACACCAAAATGCAATGTATTATACTAAGCAAACAAACTAACCTTCAGTGACCACTGCATGTGTGTGATAGCCCTCCACTAATATGTCATAACCCAGGGAGTTGTACACATTTGGTCTGACTATACGGACCTCCACATTTGGCATTGGGTTTCCAACAGCTCCTGAAACATTTCAGACTATTTATAAATAGCTCCTTCTGCATGTCAGTGACAGAACCTTAAGCTAGGTATTATCATATGCACTCTCTGTACACTAAGGTGAATTTAAAGGAAGACTGAACCGTCCTACAGTCCATATTAAATCATACGGTACCCTATTATTCCAATAAAACAGTCCAAGTGTCTGTCATAATGATATGACGCCTCTGCTGGCCTCAGACAACCCATAGGATTACATTATCCAAAGTCCGAATTGTTACAACCACTGCGCGCGTGGCGGCCATAAGCTTACGTCAAATACGTTCTTGCCACATGGCCCAGCTGTCTAGCCAGTGCTGTGCGGACGGGTGATAGCATGTTGGTATGAATGTTTTAATTCCTCTGTGAACAGTAGATATGCCAAACAAAATCATGCTGAGGCAATAAAAATGCAGAATACTTTTTCTGGCTTACTCTATCAAACTTTACATTTGAATTTGGAATACCAGAACCTTAATTAAAAGCTGAATAATACATTGTCAGGTAGAGGTGTCTGCAGATGCTGGAACGTAAGTGACGTCAGCGTTTTTGCCGCGGGCTTCTGCTGATCGGGGAAGGGGAATAATTCTGGACTTAAGGGCCAAACCCGGTAACTCTAGCTCTCCTTATTGCGTCATATTACATACGCGCACGATAACAGAACGATGCATTTTCTTTGCAAAATTGACTCGGTGGGCACCATAGATAATTTTTAAGGAGAAAAGGTATTGAAAAGTGGGAAAATTATTTTTGATGTGCGTGTCCTACTTTAAAGAAAAAAAAAGCACAAATGTTTCACAGAAGGTTTATCCAAGATCTCAATGTGAAACTTTACAGTTCTTTAGGTATGTAAACACAGATAATACTGACAATAAAAAGACAAAAGACATGGGATGGCCTGTAGGCCCTAGGCCTAATCTCAAAACTAACAGCTGCTTTATCAATCAAATCATGCAAACTAATGACATGATAAGATTTTGCACTGCAAGTGTTTATCCGTTCTGTGTAATCCCTGTAAATGGACATTCAGGCTTCTTTTTAAAGTCAGATATAGCAATATTAATACAAGTGATGTAATAGGCCATGAAAAGGAAATTTCTGGTGTAAAGATTTTGTGTCCAGATGGAAAGCATGTAAATTGCCGTGAACTTCTGAGAAATTTACCAAGTATGATATTTGCCTGGACAAGGTGGGTGTAGGGAAAGACTGAAAGTGAAATTGCCAAGTGTAGTTGGCTAGTCACGCTATGTGATATTGCGGATAATCCATCAGAATTTCACACTAATCATGATAATGCTCCTTTATTTATCCTTTACTTAAGAGCAAATTAGGGATTTATCTTTACCAATCTTTAAGAGGGGGTGAATTTCCCGATTAACATTTATGATCAGAACTTTATATTTGCTCTGTATTACACAAACTGAAAACAGAACCTTCATCCTTCTGGATCTCAAGTGTACCTGGTACTCGTTCACCATGCAAAGGGTTGGATAGAGCCATGCCAATCTCTGTCATCCCATACCTCTCCAAGAGACGATGACCTGTCAGCTCTACCCACCTGTCACTCACTGGCTGAGGCAAGGCTGCTGAACCACTCACCATCAACCTGAAAACATATTACAGACATCAAAGATTATCACCGCTGAAGAAGCAAGAAGTGCCAATTTAAACAAAAAAATAAGTATAAGTTTTTTTTTAATTGCCCACTAATTTTATAACCTGCAACAGAAAAGATAAATTTTACATTATGCTGCCAGACCGCCACTTCAAGCTGAGTACAAGACACTGTTGTCTCATGGCTCATCTGCTCAAAACTGGGTGTTGGAGAGTCTGCCTCCTGTGACTGCAAGGCTGAGAGACAAACCAGAGCAAAGTGAACTGTACTGGACCAGCTACATCTCAAGTGACTGTCCTGTAAGCGAGCCAGGCTGGATTAAAATTCTAGTATCAATCGCTGAAGAGAAAGAATATGTAGTCCTTTCCTCTTTGCTGCCTGTCTTCCATTATCACACACAAGTCAATCCTGGGCCATATCCGAGTAAGATTGTACTCTTCCAATTACACATCAAAAGATATTACCTACAGACAAATACCTTTTTCCATTCTCCTCTGAGATATGCTTTGCAGAGTCAGAGACAGACAGCCTTCAGGAAACTCAAAACATATGTGGCATCACAACGTGACTATCTAACAGCAATAATGAAACGTGTCCTCCTATGGTAGAACTTAAACGGTGGCGACGTGTAAACTGTCCCTTTAGCCAAAGACAAGTCAAATTTACAGACCTGATTTTACTAGCCATAGTTTCTCGGATGAATTCTGCAGCAATGGTGGCCCCAGCTTTGGCTATATGCTCATCATAATACTGTATGAGTTTGGCATAGACTGTTGGGACTGCCATGAACAGGTTGATACTCCGATCTAGGTGTGGTACACGAGGGGAGGTTAAGAGATGCCATACCTGCAGGGTCAACATGTAACAAACACACCAAGTTATCTGCCTGATCACATTGTAACTGTTTCTAAAATTCACATGCCTGGATGGGAATCCATGGACACACACACAAATAAAAAAACCCTGTTTATTCTAAGTTTGGTTGACGCTTCCCACCCACATCCACCCTCTTCTGAACAGTGCTGGGTCACCTCAGCAAATGATATTTGGATGGCACTTTAGGACATAACAGGATTGCATTGTGACCATCTTGGTGGGTTTGGACACTCAATGCACTTGGCCCACACTACAAAGATTTCTTCGCTGGATACTGCATTGGGAGGCTGAGCATGTTTCAGTTTGCCCGAAGTGCAAGGAAGCCTTCTCAAGTAGTAACCCTGCTGCAATCAGTCCCACCCCACTAGAGGGAGGGACGAATCACAGGCTGTTTGCCATGAAACCATCACAGATCATTTAACCAAACCAATATTAAACCGCATAATGCAGCCAAAGAATAATGATGTGAAACACAGAAATACCAATACTACTAGTTTATTACTACCAATGACTGCTACTTTCATAAGTTGTTATCACATGTTCTTCTCAATACACAATATTTTCCCATGTTTGTATTTGTCTTTTTCTCACAAAAATCAGCACAACTGGACAGTTACTGTTTACAGGTCTCCATGTGTGCACTATCCTTCTATAGCCTGGTATTACACAGATTGCACAATGTCTTTTGTACATCTTCATGTTTAAACTTTAGATCAAGACAGAATGAGGCCCTCTGAGCATAACACCACACAAACATACCCTCTGAGCATCAAACTTTGGTTCCATAATGCAGGTGGCACCACATACCAGAGGGGTCAGCAATACATTGACAATACCATGGACATGATGCAATGGTAAGACATGTAGAATGACATCACTGGATGACCAGCCCCAGCTTTTGATCATTCCTGACACCATGGCTGATATATTTCCATGGGTCAGAACCACTCCCTGATGCAAAAACAAAAATGAAGTAAGTCAAACTGCTGCCATCCATTTCACAGGCAAAAGACAAGAAATAATTATTTTATTATTAACCCTTCTAGTTTAGTGTTCCAACTACTATCTGTACGTGATGCAAAGGTAAAATTCTCTCTCCAGGCCCTGTCCAACCCAATGGCTAAAATAATGACAGACAAAACAACCTGATATCAAAGCCCTCAGTCAGCAAGTAACTCAGCATGGCAATAACATGGCGCAATGCATTGCTGTCAACGAAAGCTTAACATTACAACACTGAAAGTTTTTCTTTACTGCCTCCTCAGCTCTGGATAAAAAATGCATTAAGCTATTTGCTGGAGGGGTATGGGTGGGTGAGGCAATATTTCAAATACTAAAGTGAAAAATTAATATATTATTTACAAATTCCACCTTATATATGGTCAAATCCTAACCATTTCCACTTTTTCTGGTGATAAGACTTGGTAGTAAGAGGCATAGTGATTCTTTTAATTCCAATGTAGGTGGCAAATGTGCCAAACAAATCATGTTCAGTTCATAAAAATGCAACAGACTTTGCCAGACTTGCATGGTCAAATATAACTTTAGAATTTGAACGATGACAACTTAAACTGAAAGCTACACAGTACAGTGTCTGAAGTTGCCAAGACCTAAGTGATGTCATCATTTTTCCAGTCAGCAGTGGCTGCTCAGGCAAGGGAATAACTCTTAGGGAGAAGACAAATCTTGGTCATCCATGCCCTCTTTCTCACATTACAAAGCCCACATGCATGGTGATATTTTCTCAGGATATTGGTTCAATGGTTGTTTGGTTGTTTGAGTGCTAAATATAAATCTCAGACATAAAAATCATTTGAAAATGGCAAATTATCTCTGACATGCATATCTATCTAAAAGCTAAACATGCACAGATTTATCATTCTTACTAGGTCATTAGATATGTTTTTGTAGTTTTATGTCATAGAAGTGAAGCCTACAAACAAAATTTCCAGTCCCAACATACTGAACATCTGATCATGGCATGATGAAAGACACGGAACTAAGAACATCTCTTTAATCCTGCTAACCTTTGGCCGTCCTGTTGTCCCACTTGTGTACACTATCAGTGCAGGCTTTTTCATGACATATTCATCTGATCGATCAAACCAACGTTGTTTTCTGTGTTGAAAAACCCTTCTAGCTTCCCTGAAAATCCATACAAAGCCTATATTTTAATAATAAACGCCTCAACATGAACTACATCTTGTTGTTACAAATCTCAGAAGATGAATTATTCCTCAACATGTCATTTTACAAGCCCTTGCAGGGGAGGAGGACTGACATGGAACTTTCATTGCTTAAAAAAGCTACCCCACCCCTTCCCTACCCTCCTCATTCATAAATACTTATTTCATGAATATATCACACTTTACCCATATTTCTGAAAAATGCCTTCTTGATTTTTTTTGTCAATCAAAAGAACAAGACAAATCTCTGTCATTCATTTCCTATAATGATGACAAAATAAAAACTTAAAAGCTAAAAGTGAATTATTACAAGGAATTTCCCCTCTTTGTCCTCTGTTCACTTAACTATGTCTCTCTAAGACAGAAACGAAATCGTTGCCCACAGCTCACCTTGGATTTGAGGCAAAATCAGACTGATTCCATCTGTTTCTTTCGTACTGCTCCACAAAAGTCTCCTCTGACAAAACTTTAACTTTCACTCCTAGACTGCTTGCCAGTGGCTGAATCTGGTCTGCAAAGTTGCTTGAGACAAGCAGTAAAGAACATTGAGCATCTTTCAAAAAATACTCCCATTCAGAGGCTGGATGTGATCCACATAATGGGACTGAAATGCCATTACATATCCATGTTGCAAACTGACCAATCACATACGAAACATTGTGGTCTGTTAGCAAAGCAATTCTTTCTCCGTCTAGCTTCATGCTTTTTGCATTATGCAGCTGAAGAATTTCTACAGCCAAACACATGCTGTGATGCAGAATGTCAGCATACGTATATTTTCCCTGGGTATCTACAACAGCCGTGTGGGCAAAATGCTTCTCAGCATGCAGAAATACAGGCAGCAATGAATGCTCATCTTGCTCTGCAGTGGAGACGCTTGTTGAAAGATGGTGGGAGGACACTGACAACCATCTGATCCTTATCTGTGGAGGCGAATATGATTTGCAAGATGACAATGCTGAGACTCTCTGGCAAAGATGCCGCTGTTTGAAAATGACGGAGTGTCTGTTATGTGAAGGGTTCCTCTTACAGCAGTTTGAAATCACTCGTGTTGCTGACTGCACAATACTGAAATACCTATTGCTTACATTCTCACCACCTTGCTTTAGCACCTTTGCTAGGCTGTGGTTTCCAAGAACTGTAAGCAGTGGAGCACTCCGCAGTTGTATCCCAACTTCATTCATGGTGCCTATAAGTAAGAAAAACAAAACAGAAGTATGATGAACCTGCACTGTTTTGTTTTAAAGATCTCAAACGCTGCAGGAAACTTAAAGTTGAACAGTGACGACAACAAGAAAAAAAGTACAAGTTTCAGCTTTGTCAAACAAAATACAGTGGAAGTCATTCAAATTAAACTTTTGGGGACTAGACAAACTTATTTGGATTAAACATACTTACGAATACAAACAGAGCCTTAAACTTTACGGACTTTATTGAAGGGGAGCAAGCTGAGAATGAATTGTAAATGTCTATGAGTTCCATGGCATATATTTGCAGCTAACAGTAAAACTCATACTATGTTCTCTCTCATCCATCCCTTTATTTTCTTGGTTTGTTTCTCATTTTTATTTCTTAACAGTCATCTTCATCTGCATGTTGGGCAAGCTAAGTATCATTGATTATATCAGAACACACACATGTACACTTGTAAGCACACAAACACTCACACGCACACACATTTTAGAGTTATTAATTTTACCAATACCTTTTTAGTTGCAATATTGTAAATACGTGGCTGTACAACAGTACTGTATATTCTATTGCTATAATTTTTCTTTGGAATGATCATAAAATGATTGCATGATTGCAAAATTTACTGCAGTTTGTAATAGTCTACACATAATTGCACTGAGTTTTGTTTTTTAAATGCTTTATCAACAGCTGCTGATACTAATGGTTACTCACTGCTGGCCTTTGTATTTTCAAATCAACAGTAGGTGGTTATAGTCAGACTCATTACTAGGTGCCACTGCATTCCAGGCATTTACCAGTCTAGGCATTAATGCAGTGGGCCTGGAATTTTTTTTTTTTTTTTTGCCCACATTTCAACAAAATCTGGGTCACAAAATTTTTGCAAATATTCAACTTGCACAGAAAATTTGCATCCAGTTAAGTCACCAGGCAGGGTGGTGAGCAAGACTCTCCCTAGTACCACTCAAGATTTTGATAGAGCCATTCCAACAGTGTTGACTCACAGTTACATATAAAAGTGACAAATAAGATTGCCAAGAAATTTCAATGTCATGCATTTTGGAAAGTATGCCTGCACATTCAGATACAGTGAGGGCATTACCTCATGCAGCAATTTCTGACTGGTCAACATGGATGGTTGGACTTGTCAGTGCTGCTTTGATTCCTGTTAATCCTGATGATTTAAAATTACTTGCAACTGACTTTTCTGCCCCTGGAAAAGCATTTATATAATAAATTTGGCATCTCAAGTGTAGTAAAATCTATGGCCATGCTCATAAGAATCAATATTCGTCAGGCTAGGCTCTGCAACAACAAGGTTGCACTTGAAAGGCAAATACAGTTCAAAGACACTTTTGTCTTCTCATCATGGCCATCCTCTCCCATAACCCTTCTATTTAGCCATCCTCTCCCATAACCAATCTATTTATGTAGAAAGCTTCCTAGGATGTCATTGATAAATTTTCTATGTACTTTGATTGGACCAGATATGTACACTCTTAAACAGAAAAGCTGGTCATAATAATCCAGTTCAAAATTCTTGACAGCATCCCGCAGTGATCAATCAAACTATCATGTAACAACAAATGAGAGGTACCTTTGAGACACTGAAGTCTACTTACACAAGGCACAAGGAGCTATGCCAGGAAAAGGAGTGAGAAAGAGACCAAACCCACAAAAATTTTGGGCTGTGGATAATTGACAGTCACAGGTTATGGTAGGTACACAATATCATCATTTTACCTCGTTTAGACCCAATTTTCACAGACCTTTACTTTAAGGTGTGCAATTCACTGTTGCATTGACCAAAACCAACCCCCCCCCCCNCCCCCCCCCAAAAAAAATATTTGTTAGAAGGGGCTGATTCACTCAAAAAAAAACAACACTTCTATTTCCTATTGCATGCCCTATTACACTGCAAAGATCTGCCTATGGCAACAGCCTAAGCAAGGTCTATAATCTGTGCAAGGAATCAAGAGTCCGCAAATACATGTACAGTGGAACCTCAATAATATGCATCTGAACAGGAAACTTCTATTTTATTTAGTTTTGGATTTCACATGCACAGATTAAATATTACTGAGGGGAGCCTTGATGTGGAGCACACTTCAGTGGTACACATACGACGCATTTTCAATGCACAAAGGCATACTCATTACCAAGGTTTGACTGTAAACAGTCTGTAGACTAATGAACCCTGTCTAAAAGACTCTTATGCAAGCTGATGATGCGTTAAGAACCTTTAAAATGTTAGCAGGTATATTAGGACAGCATGAGCATCTTCAGGGTGAAGGCCAAATCCTGATATTCTTTCTCTGGAAAGAAAGTCACCAGGTTCCCACCACAAAGCTCATCATCAATCTATTCCACATTACAGTACAATTATAGTGTAACACTGTCCATTACCACTTAAGCAGTGTTCACTGATGTCATACAAAGTATGGCAGTGAATCATAGGCGACATAGGCCCTTATCCCTGGGTCTTGTTCAACATAAATTTGCATTTACAGAAAAAAAAACACTTTTCACACCTTTGATAAGATAGCTGATCTATCACCACATGTTAATGTCTGCTGATGTACATTAGTTATATCTGTTGGAGTTTGCACAATTTTATTTATCTAGTTTAATTTACTGGTACAGTAATAAACGCCACTTGAATAATTTAGGACTAATCTTATCAGTAGACAAGCAAACAGTAACCATTCTTTGAACAAAGGATCTAGTGAGAGTCAAACCTGAAACAAAATTCAGACTTTATGAAAGTATAGCTCTCAATAAAGACAAGTCTGCATTTTATTGTGAGTTATAAGATATTTCATTTACATCAAGAGATAGGCCTAGGCCTAGCTGATCAATCAGAAGACCTATTTGTTTGGTGGGTGATACCAGATTATGAAAATCTGGACCTGTATACATGTCGCTCACCCTGATGTTTTACATCTAGGGCAGAGATGTTACTGTTATAGTGGAGTTACTTATTTGGGTTGTTTGGAAGTCTCCAATTGAAACAGTCCAATCTAGGAGACCATAAAACCATCAAATAATCAATCAATCTTACCGCATTTGTCTGCTTGTTTCCACATTAGGTTAGGTGACACTAAACAAAGAAAGAACAAACCTGTGCTGCTTCCTATCATGGTTTTAATTAATCTGTGTCAGCCTTCCCAAATTTTATCCCTGGCATTATCCAAACTGCAACTGTTTTACTCCTTAAAGTTTCCTGTCCTCTTCTCATGGTCTCAGAGAATTCTACATTAAAACCTCTGAAATTAGATACATGTGGATTTTTGGGAGGAATTCCATATGTGTGCCAGAAAGATTTCCGCATGGAACACATCAAACCAACAACATACCCTAACCCTAACCCTAATCCTACTCTAACCCTAACCCTAACCCTGACACTGGGTTAGGGTTAAGGTCAGGGTTAGGGTATGTTGTTGGTTCGGTGTGTTGCTTGAGGAAATCTTTCTGGCACACATATGGAATTCCTCCCGGATTTTTGATGTCATAAAACTACAACTGCCTAACATAGTATTTAAGGAAAGATTGCTACTGGAACAATTCTTTCATTTTGTTTTTGTCACATGGACATGTTTTCTGGATCTTGTTGAGGGAGGTCTCCTCTCTCCCCCACCCCCAAAATGTATGTGGGGTTTTCTTAAAATGTTTTCCATGAACTGCAAATTTTCCGTATGCATCCCACATCTTCAAAATCTGTGTTAGAGGTATGGGGCACATGCGGAAGTCCTTTTTCCTGAGTTTCCTGGAATTTCAGTTTTGTTCTCAAATAAACAGTCATTCTGTGATATCTGCTGATGATCACAACTTGTGCCACCTCTCAGTAATGCACTTACGAGGTAGGAAGGGACCTGATCGCTTATGAATACCAAAACATATGGATCAGTATGGCTGTGAAAAAAAAGGTCACCAGATTTTTTTGGTTTTCCATTTACTTGTTACAACAATGACTTGTGTGAGCATTATCTGAGTTACAGACTATTCTCAGGTGTTTTATCTCACAGGGCATTAGGCTTAGAATTAGAGACTTCCGCCATGTCATCGTCACTTAAGTAAAAGCTTACCAAATTTGGCATTTTCAATATTTTGCTCGGGAGGAATTCCATATGTGTGCCAGAAAGATTTCCTCAAGCAACACACCGAACCAACAACTTACCCTAACTCTAACCCTAACCCTACTCTAACTCTAACCCTTACCCTGACACTGGATTAGCAGATTAGGGTTATGGTAAGTTGTTGGTTCGGTGTGTTGCTTGAGGAAATCTTTCTGGCACACATATGGAATTCCTCCCCCAAAAAAATTATTATCAGACTGAGCTAACATTCCACCCCCTTAACAAAGAAAGAGAATAATACTAAATATGCCTTGTCACCAGGTTACATTTGAACGGAATTCTGAATGAGACTAACACACTTAGAGAACTTACATCTACTAGACTAATACAACCCAAGGCCTAATCCTACCCCCTAACTATGGCATGCCATCACGTCACTATTTTACTCTCAGGTCTAGACTGGCTAGTCTCAGCTTAGTTAGGGCCTTGTCCATCTAGTAGACAGGAACATCAGATGCGAGTCTCATTCGGATTTCCTCCTGCAGCTTTGTCACTGATAACACTATAGCTCTGGATCTAGACTTAGACTAGTCTAGGTCTAGACTAGACTATACCTTTGACAGCTGAGCTTCCTGAGTGTTGAACAGTTGAGCTGTTGAAGCTGGAAAGTGGTTAGGTCTAGTGGAAGATCCAAAAGAAAATCTCAAGTCAAAGTACCAAACCGTGTTGATCTCCACTTCTAAATTGCTGGTCTCTAAGGGCCCGATTGTTCATCATAAATGTGGAATTAAGACATGAATAACGTTGATGTTCAAGAGTGCTTGAAAGCGTATCTATGCAAAATTCGTCTCTCTAATGAATGATGACATTCACCGATCTTGGAAGCTAAGATAGGATTCATGATTTGCTTCGTGCGTGCACAGGGCAAAGGTCAACTTGAAGTCAAAGGCCATGCAAGGGCTGCCACTCTGATTTTTGCCATTTGTCATTTTGGCTAGATTTGAAGGCCAGATTTCACTGGACACACTGTTTATTTCATTAAATTCAGGGCACACAGACGCATGTCAAAAATTACTAAAAACAGGATGGACAAACAAATATAACAATTATGACAAATCTCGTTATGAACCAAATCTCCTTTAAATCCTGGTACTGTACATGGTTACTGTTTTAGTAAGTTTTCACTCCCGTTGACAACAGTGGTTTAATGCTTGATGCTCAGCTTGAAGTCACAGAGGAGCGAGGAGAAGACGAAAAAGAATGAGAGTAAGTTCCATGGACAAACATGAGGTTTATTTTTTTTT
>JAWQUT010000095.1:685292-700922 GCA_033807755.1 Ellobium chinense
GGGGTTGCGGAGATGTTAGTTACTGCCCTGTCTGATAGATCGTCATTTTGCCTGGGCAAGAAACGTAGGCCTACTGGTGTAACACGGTGCATTAACTGATATAGCGTTACTTCACTCAAGGAAATTTGCACTCTAGAAATTGTTAGATATGTCACATATTCATAGTGACCGAGAACAGAATCACATGAAAAAAAACAAACAGGGCTCCAACTGTACGGCATGAAGAGGCGTGGCGAGTTGTTGTTTTTTTAAGGAGCGGGGAGTAATTTAGCACCTACATACAAACGGATGACCGTCTGACACCACTATTGCTTATGCGCATAAAGAGTGAGAGATACACACTATCCCTATGCCTCTATCAAGTCCGTGAGTTCACGAAATAGTACATACGAGTGCTAGTGTAAAACATTAAAGTTATCATTGAACACCGATGACAAGAGTCAAACACACTACACCGAGACACTTAAGATTTCAGGCACCTACATGTATTAGAAGGCCAGGTCACTCATTTTTGTAGAACCAGTTATATATATTTGGGCCGGTGGTATAAGATAAGGCGGTAGGTGGCCAGGGTCCCGAAAAGGGGCAGCGGAAAATTGGGCAGTTTTTTAATCCTATTGTCAAAAAGTTCAAAGGAGTTTTCCAAAACCTGCTGGAAAATTGCGCAGGGATTTTCGGTATCGAGTATTTCTTAGGTTGCCCAGGTATTCGACGTGGTACCGACTTGAAATTCTATAAGTTTAAGTAGTACACCCGCATTTTGACCCGCATCGTAAGGTATGAACTGAGTTTGTTGTTGTTTTTTTTTTCCGTAAGCTCCCTAAAGAGGTCTACTTCTTGGGGAGCACCGCGGAGTAGCGACTATTACGTAATAACCCCCCCCCCCCCCNAATAATTCCCCCCCGGCAATCACGTGCCGACACAGCGGAGTAGCGACCATATATCTATAGTCTCAGCGAAAATACGGTATCGATACTACCCGATGTCATATCACTTTGCTGGAAAATACAGAACCTTGATTGGAAAGAATCATCTCCTCTCTCACAAAATGGAAACTTACACGACAAGGCTCAGTGCTACAGGATTTATATGAATCAGTACAGATTTCGCCGAGACAGGGCCAATAAAACATCACTGATGTGGCGTTGCTGCGACACTAAGTGCAAGGCAAGATGCACGACAAATCTTGAGATGTCAGCAATAGTGAACCAGCCAACAGAAGAAAATCATTCTGCCGAGGACCAAAACTCCATTATTAAACATAAAGTGAGAGCTGCATGCAAGAGAAAAGTTGTTGACGAACTGAACGAACGAGCCAGCAAGATTGTCTGCACCGAGGCCAGCAAGTTTTCAACTTTGGACTACTCTGGCGTCAAGAATTTGACTGACTGTGTGTACAGAGCCCGCTTGAAGATACGGCCAAAGCTTCCGCCAAATAAAGAAGAAGTCTTCACAGCACTAAGCCAGTATGACAGTTTAAACGACAGTATCAAACTCTACGTCAATGACACTCATACCGAAAATATCATGCTATCGAACGAAGAGAACCTGCGCCAGCTCCGGTCATCTGAGCAAATTTATGGAGACGGAACCTTCAAGCTTTGTCCGAAGTTTTTTTTACCAGCTCTATGTTCTCCTTGCGCTAGTGAATGGCCTCTACACAGCATGCGCCTTCTTCACCTTGCCAAACAAGACAAAAGAAACGTACATTAACATGCTAAGAAAATTATCAGAGGTTTGCGATCCCTCTGGATTCAAGGGTCGTACACGTGGATCTGGAGATAGCAATGCACTCTGCCACTGGAACAGTCTGGCCAGTTCCACGTAGCCCAAGCCTGGTTTAGGAATATTCAAGCACTAGGCCTTGCAGGAGAGTACAAGGACCCCGAATCTGAAACTGGAAGATAGTTAAAGCTGTTTTTCGCTCTTCCTGCCCTTTCAGCTCATGAATTAGAGGACTGTTTCACTTTTACACTGATGGCCGACGCTCCAGAAAACCCCCAGTCACACAAATTTGCTGATTATATATTATAAAACTACATTGCAGATCACCCCGATTTCCCATCAACCATGTGGACCACCATCGAAGTGCATGTGATCGCCACAGTCCAGTATCGAGTGATAACCTAGACAATAGACTAGACAGTCGCTACTCCGCTGCGAATATTTCTTTGATCTTTTAACAATAGGCAGATTAATAGTCGCTACTCCGCAGTGCAACCACTACTTAAACGGTTTTCAGTGAGCACTCGATCAGCTAAACATGGTCGAGGTTGGGATTCTGATTCGACCACAGCTACCTCATAATCGATACCACACGCAAAAACCTGCTCAATTTACCGTACATAGAAAGGGCGGCTTATTGAGTAATCCGTTGCATAACAGGATAAAACCTGCTCAATTTTCCGTACCCCCCCCAGGCAATANCCCGAAAAGAACCCATACTTTCTGACACCAAATTCTGTCTGCGGGCCCTGGTGGTCGTCTTAATGGGCGATGACATTACTGGCCTCGTGGGTAAGCGTGAGGGTAGATAAGGAGAAGAGTTACGAGGACAACAACGATGATGATGATAGGAATGAAGCTCTTGCATTGACGCCCACGAGATTTATTGAACATCGGTGGGTATTGATGGTACATCATTACTATTATTGGTATACAATGCAAGGAAATAATGACTGCAAACTTAAAACTAATGAAACTACATTAGGCGGATGTCCGCCCAAGACTCGGACCGGCGAGGTGAAACTAGGAGAAACAATTAAACGATCCTATATCTCTGAGGGTTGGCGTGTGTCTCCCAAACACATCGACGAGAAAGCGGGAAGGGCGGGGGGACGTGCTAACCCCACCTGCTCACACAAATGTGGGACGGTGAGAAATGACTGAGTTGAACCAATGCCGTGAAATTTCTGGAGTGGTGCCCATGGCTGTGCTGAACAACGAGACGAAGAAGGGAATAGTAAGCATGTAAACTTCAAAACCGATAGCCCCAGGGAGGGCGGCGTCCTTTTAGTGAATATCATTTGAAGGTTCAGCAAACTGTCGTCACGAGAGCCAACTCCTTTCTTCGCCTCACCAAGAACTGCACTTTCTTCGACCTGTGTGGGATCGCCTGCTGCTACCGGAGTTCACTGGTGGCACGTGGAGGAAGTCACCTCCTCGTCTGCCCTCTCCCTACCTTTCCACCGGTCTACATTAAAATGATTTTTATAGCATTCTATGTATTGCAGTAAACTAATTAAGCTGCAGTCAAGGTAGGAATTCTAATTTTGATTTAAATTTATAAAACAATAATTAATATTTCTTCAGTGGATAATACTCAGCCATTTTCTTATTATGAAACTGTGATTCTTTGTATGATTTCGTACTTTGTATGTTTTACAGTCAAATATTAATAACTTGTTGTAGCATTTTTTCATGGCATGTACTATGAATTTTGGTCTGAAACCAGTTATTTTCTCTGATTGGGATAATGCATCGTCACATTCTTCTTATGAATTCTTGAATATGTTTATGATCTTAAGTAAGTTTTTACACAACTGTGCATAGCTTGTCTGTCTGTCTGTCCGTCCGTCTGTCTGTCCCACAACATGCATTTTCCTACAACAGATTGTTTCAACACATTGTTTTCATAACACTCTCAATTTATTCGGCAGAAATGAAAGAACCAAGATACTTAAAAATAGCATAACAGGAGAAGAACAAATAAAAAACAAAGAAAAAGACTATATCACATTAACTCTGATTAGGTATATCATACTTGTAACATCTTAGGGTTTCAATCCTATTTGTTCCTAACACCTCTGCAGAGGAATCCTCAATATTTCAATATGCAATAAATGAGTTTACCTTGACCTAGCATTTTTAGTGTAGCTCCCCGCCCACAAGGATCCCATATTATTATTAGGAATAAAAAAACAGTCAAGACCCCCTGAAAGAATGGTCGAGACCAAAAGAAATATGGACGACAAGAACCTGGTATTTAAAATAAATTGCTTTTCTTGTTGCTCACAGAATACACGAATATTAAAATAAAAACAAGTGAACATTCCCAAAAATATAAAGGTATGATTGTTCCTGGTAAAAAAGTATCTGATAATGAAGTATCCCTATCAAGTCTTTGCGTGAAGATAAGTCATCACAGGTAATGTATGAATGTGAGAGTACACCCCTGGTTTCTTTCCTCTCTGTTTTGTTTGTTTTTGTACATCCAGTTTGTGACTCATAAAAGTCTTAAGCATCTTAACAGCAAGGGGACACTCAAGTCAGAAAACTAAATGATCAATGTTTGAAATCACAATGTTCTTGGAGAATAACTTGAAATATATTACTAATTTTTGCGTCCGACTGTAACAGTAGTACTTCAATGTTAAATTTCAATAAATAGTGCGTTTCTTGCTTAGTTAGATAATCTCTCCCTTCAAAGTAAAGGTATAAATAACTGCAGCAGATTTCCTTGCCAACCCTAGGCCCTCTAACAGTTGTTAAGATAAATTACAGTCCTCTTCTGTTTGGGGGATGGTTATTGTTTGGAAGAGGTAGAGTTGTGGTTTGGAGGCGGGGGGAGGGGGGGGTATGTGCTTGGTCTGAGATTATACCAGTGGAAACCCCTTGATAAATAACCTGTACTGATATGTATATGTTATACAATTGTTAACAATGCAGCATAAGAGGGAGAACTTAAAAATGGGATGAAACAAGGAACTGTAAATATGACAGAAGGTGCGCAGAGTTAGTGAGTGAGGACACAAACAACAGTGAATATGAGCATTTGATGCATTCAAGTGTAAAAGAAACACAGAATTGACTTGAGGGCAGGAGACATTCATGCTGTATTTAAAAGAACAAAGTAAATGACTGCTAGCTTTCTCCCCAAAGCTCCTTTCTGAGCAAACATCTAAATCTGCAGACTATACCAGTTTAAAAGAACTGAGATCTACTTTCCATATTCCTTAAATTCTGTGAACCAGTGCAAAAGCTCAACAGTAAAAGTTAAAAAAAAGCCAAGTGTAATGCTTAGGATTACAATACTGGTAATGATATTGAATAATACTTGTAAATATTACAGAACTTTATGAGTTTTCAAAGTGAACGATGAAAAGGTCATTTCTTGAGTCCTCTGACAATGATGAAAAGGTCAATTCTTGAGTCCTCTGATTAGATCAGAATGAGAGGCTGCTTCTGTAATGAAATTAACTGTGCTGCCATTTTTTGACACAAAACCATGAACATGACTTCAGCCTTGGGTAGTTTAAAAAAAACTCGCAAAATTTCAAGGAAAGTTTAGCTTTTCCTTTTCTGTACATCAAACTCAGCTGCTGAACATTATATGACTTAGGAATAACCTCTGGCACAACGTATAGTTCCACCGATGTTTCACTGCTGGTAAAAAGTTAATTTGATCCGGATTACACATAAAGCCATCTCCTTTACGGGGAAAGACTATCTTTTCACATACATAGATCACCACCCACAGTAGAAAAAAATGCACTATATGGCACTTTGAGGTGCAGTTTTGCATGTAGAATTTACTGAAGTACACAAGGGTAGTGCACACCACAGAGACGCATTTTGATCTACAACAGAAGGGTAGTCTAACCCCTTAAAAGAACAGTATGTGAGATATGGTAATAATCTCCTGTCATGTCAATTCTTACCTGTGCTCATATTGATTTGTCACCTATCTGTCAATATAACTCTTTGAATAAAATAAATCTGTCTTGCCAAATCCACAACAGCTATTTTTAAATAGGTCTTGTATATTTTGTACCAATCTTTTTTTTCTGTACTTTCGAATACTTGATGAATATTCTGATGATACTGAAAAAATACATATGTGGGGATGCACTTGAAGAAGTCTAGCAACAACTGGACACTGAATGCAAGTGGATCATTTCAAAGCACGGGAGAAAAACTGTGACCATGTTGTAATGAAAAATGTCCAATTCTTGTTAGGGGGAAATGACAAAACTATGAACATAAATGCCAAACAGCATGAAACTGGTCATGAAATTTCTTTTTGTCATTCATACATGATGAAACCAATTAAACCAAGCTTAAAACAACACTTGGTTACATATCAAAATTATCTCAAATCATATGAAAGTGAACATCCCAAGATGGAAAAATAATAGAAGCCTGTCATGTAAGTACCCACTTTAAGGACAGCCCCCAAATCAATTGAGCCAGTAAGCAGCATGTGTATCATTATTGGAGAGTCTGAATTCATGGTAATCCTTGCCAGATATAGCACAGCTTATATGCAATAACGTGGTACAAAAAAACCCATAAAAAATGAGAGCACTATCTTTTAACCAAGAATACATTGATCTCATGCAAAAGTTCGCTAACCCTTCCCAATTAATCATACAACTAGGTATCTGTTACTAAGAATAGTGGATAACTTTTATAGGTTAGAGCATGTCTAGGACTTACATGGAACCACAGTAGTCATAACTCAACTGTGAAGTTAGTAAACAAATTTTATTGAATTACAGGGTGTATATGGACTTGTGACATAATAGTGAGGCTTTGGAGTAAATGCAACAGTAGGTACCTTGTGGGGAAAAAGCACAGGTTTACAGTAAAATGTTGGTTAAATAACAACAAACAAACAAAAAAAATAAGCTTCAGTGGGTGGAAAAATGTTTTCCAAAACCGACACGTTAAATATTTCCATGCCTTTCCAGATGTAAACATATTTGACCAGTGTTCCTCCAGAAGTAAATATATTTGATCAACATTCATTACAGAGGCCATAACAGCTACTGTATGTTAATGTGTGAGTAAAAGACCAGATCCCATCAGCCCGCATTAGCAGCACGGGTGTGTCATGAAGCCCCATATGGAGGGTGCTGCAACTGACTGCAGGCTTCTAAACAACCATGACACACCCTTAAGGCATCATCCAACCTGCCTTGCACACACGTCTACCTCTACCAGTCACAAAACCTAACAACCAACAAATTGTTACTTTAGAACACAGGCACTATCACAAAGCTACTAGATGGATATCACTAATCCACCTCAGGATTCATATATGATCTGGGGTTTGAGAAGTACAGCAGTTCAAAATTTGTTCACAGAGAATTTTCCCAGGAATCAAGACACCTATTCCAGTGCTTGATTTAAGCTTCAAACTGATACACAGTGCTGTCTGGAAAGATCTATCACACAAAATATTAGCCTGGTTTCAGCATATTCCTCACCCAAGCTATTACCATGATAAGACTCAGACTGACCATAGCATTTTTTAAAACTTTGAACAAAACATTTCAACACTCTAGTATACTAAAAGGAACACACATCATTTTTGTAATGGTCAATTCTTGTCTACTGCCTGTATGTTTTGCACTTGTTGTAAAAGTGCATGACTTGTATAAGGCCTGCAAATTGTACCAGAGTGCATTATCTGAAGTCTGACTGCTGAGATAAGCGACATACTGTTACTGGCTAAAAAACACTGTCATAACCTTGACTGCACTGCAGGCCTTTATCTACTTTCCATGTCTCCCATCAATGGCTTACATCTGACCATATCCCTGCATTCATCTCTTTGATATTCAACTTTCAATATTACTCACTGAGCGTCCTACAGCTGTGAGATAAATGCAAATCAAATTTATGTGATAAATATTCATACTGACAGTTAAAGGCACATTCATCTTTGAAGAGTGTAAAAAGATAGCATGGTTTCACTGTGAAAGTTATTTGGAGACTTTTCATTCCCAACTAATCAAATGCATTTCTATAAAATGTATGAAACATCTTTTATAAAATATGAAATGTGCGTAACAGATACTTAAAATCTTCAATTTCTTTTGACTACTATTTTCTAAAGCAGACAAGCAATAAGTCAACAGAATGAATCCAAACAACAAATTAAAGAACCAAATGAATGAACTGCTATTAAGACACTTTAAATGCACACATGTATTTTCTCTGTGGTAACTAAAACATGAGATACACTTGACAAATTGCAGCTAGTGGTAAATCTAAACAACTAGCCCAACACAAAGCATTTCTAAAGCCTCTACTTCCATTTTTATACCACAATCTCTTTCAATCACAATAAATCAACACCCAGGTAAATGCCCCCTTATCCTGACCTACTCAACCGAAGGCCAGAAAAACATTTATTACTTATTATTGTCAACCAATCACAGCATGACCCTTTATAACACACAGCCGTGGTTGCTGTATTGTAAGCTAAATTTAGGTGGATGACCTTGGTTTTCATTATCATGGATAATCCAGAGTATGCTTAACATGCAAGTCCCATGACTTTTGCATTCAACATGATCAAGTGTACATGTATCCAGTTAAGCCACTGGATTGCTGAATTATTCTAAAACAGAAGAAAATAAGTGAAAATCTAATCTGCACTTCAGGAAATTTCATTGTTATCTCCCTTGGAGTGTAATGCGAAACCATGGACAGATTAATTCTTTCAAAGGGCTAATACAATTACAGTGATGCCCCCAACACTGGATAAAATTCTCTGAATAAACATCCAGATATAAGAATGATCTAAAAATGTAAAAACACTGCAGAAATTTAATTTATTTTAATGGCGAAAACATTCTGGAAGTGACATAAACTTTTAGAACCTGAGCCTAGGAATGATCTGAATTTTCAAAACGGTCTGAAAATGTGATATGAACTTAGATGTTCTTTGTCTACTAAAGCAACAATAGGACAGCTGCAAAGGACAATAAAAAATAATCTGAGAAAAGAGAAAAAAAAGCAACAAATCAAAATAATGACAAAAATGCTAGAAAATAGTGAAGGTGAAAGTGTCACTGTATCATTATGACAGAACGGAGACACTAAGCAGGTGTGACAGCTCAACTGCTAGAGAAATCTTAAAGTTCATTCTTTTATTCTAAGGACATAACTGCAAGTACAACTTTAAATATAGAGCATGTAACTAAATGAGGGTTAAAGCATGAAACCATGAACTGTTTATAAACATGAAACCATGAACTGTTTACAAGTATAAAACCATGAACTGTTTAAAAGCATAAAACCATGAACTGTTTATAGAAATAAATTATGCTTAACTCGACTTGATATACATCACACCAGTGCTCAACAAAGATTAAATACTTGACTTACATTCTGTTAAATCAAAGATTTTCAAGCCTATCATACCCCATGAAGAGGGCCTTCAAAGAAACAACGTCAGACTGAAAAAAAAATCAGTGCCGAAAGGAAAGCTCAAGTTAGGCTCTGGTGCCAAAATTATCTAACCAAAATGCTATAATGATGCAGTCAGCATGAAATAAGATTTAGCCATCTGTTCCCATAAAAGAAAGAACAGTTAGAATGATGTACAAACAAGCATTCTCAGCATCAGTATCATTTCATCAAGCCTAAAATTTGCTGTGGCAGTTTACCAGCCTAAAATGTCAAAGCTAGAGACCTTTCTGATTTGCATTGGAAACAGACAATATAAGATTTGCTTTGCATCTGTTTCCATTATTTAGGGATTACTGTACATCAAAAAAAGTTTCAAGTTACCAAAGGATCTCTGAATCAGGTCAGGTCACTCATCAATAAGCACATGCCTTAAGAATATAAGATGACATGCACACACTTGTTACTGTTTTCTAATATGCTCACTCTCTCACATTTGCAGCAGGCTCTGAATTTGTCTTGAAACTTCCTTCACAAATCATGAAGAGTATGAGTACAAGAGCTTGAGACCCGAAAACAAAAACAAACAATGTTATAATCAAGGATATTATATAAAACATTTATCACACCGACAGATAACATTCAGTATGTGAGAAAATTGTGTATTAACACTCATCAAAGAAATGATTCAAATGTAATGATGTGCCTTAAGAAAAAAAAAAAATTAGGTTCAGAACTACAAACTAGCTCTAACTACTTCATCCCCTCTATTCCCAATCCTCCCCTACCCTCCTTCCCTGCCTGTTTCCCTTAGCAAACCTTTCAGTTTCAGATAGATGACTGCCACCCAAAATGCTTAAGAATTTATTTACCACTGAATTTACCAAAAACTCCACATCCCTCCCCATTCATGACTGCCATGGGGATGTGGCAATAAAATCCAATAGAAACATCTACTGCTAACACCCTTCACTGAGTGATAGCACATTTCAGTTCTTCCTCTGTCAATGTCATACCCACCCACGCTTTAATTCTCACTTGTTCTCGCTTGAAATCCAAGAATGAGGATGATAAATATTAAAATGAAACTTGAACACTCTGGGGCAAAAGGAATAATAAATAAACTCATCTACTCTATAAATTTGAAAATATGGGTCCCATGAGGTTACTTTCTATCCTGACCATGTTAACCCATGACTCTGGATCTGAATTTCATTACTACCCATCCAAAATCAAAGCTTCAAGAAACACAAAACAAATTTGTAACTACATATACCATATCAGTATCAAATCATATTAATATACAACGCAAATTTACACCAAGGCAAGTGTTTCAGAACCACTTACAGCTTTCATTAAGACCTTTATGACTCATAGCTTCTGACTATGTCACTGAATGTCACATGCTGCTCACCTATATATCATGGGATCTATAAGGAGTCTGCAATAAACGAAAGTAATTGGGAGATGCTTGGAAATTCAACAATAAGTTAAGGACATGAATCGGTGGATATAACTGGAGATGGCATCATAATGTAATCTCCAAAGGCTCTGAAAAAAACTCACACAACAGTATGAAATTTTGTGGAGAAATGTAAAAAAGTGTGCCATTTCACTTTGTCACATTCCTTATTTTTTCAGCTATAATTTCATAAATTTGTTTAATGAAATGTCTCACAAAAGAAACCATTTTTCATTGATTACTTGAAAAGTGTGCTCTGGAGCACAATTCCATTATAAGTTTACTATATGGATTTCACAGTATGAATTGGATCTGGATGGTCGTTGTTTCCACATGAATTTTGATTCCAAGTCTGATAACTCAACACACTCCTGCTAGGGAGATGAATCCTTTAATCATGCAATATCTCATCACACAGGCGACAATTTACCTTTCCAAGTACTGAAAACAAGCTTTCTTTATGGCTTAAATAGGCCAGTTGATATCCACTTTTTATTTACTTCACATTTTCTGTTTTCCTATCTCAATAACCATAAGCATGACTCAGTCATCCACGCTTTTGAGCTTCACTTTCAGGCTACAGCAAACGTGGATTTGTTTATCTTGACTGGCTGATTTGGAAGGATGAATTCAGTTAATAAATACTGTAATGTGCATTTGATGTAACACACACAAGAACAAAATATCCATCACCTGTGTCTACCAAAGGCAATTTCATAATGGGCAATCATGTAATATACATGTATGATTTCTTGCCAGATGAAAGAACACCCAAATCTCCACTGCCTTCAGAAATGTGGAAAACTAGTAACTGTAGTCCACCAAGAAGCAAAACATTTGACACTACTTAATCAGAGTTACATGAGAAAATAGGAATGGTAGTAATTATGAAGCGAAAACACTTATACAGCTATTTGTTTTCAATTTTATGTAGAGCGCCTGCGGCACTATCCAACAGTCGGCACCCCCGAACAATGATTTTAAATAATTTTTCTTAAGTTTAATATCTGCTTGATGTTATCACTGGTGGTGTGTCTGTAAAAAGGGAGTGTGTTTGTTTTGTTTCACAGTGATTTTTACTTTAATTTATTAGGGTGAAATTACAATCATTGGTCACCTCCCTTGCAAGGAAACTTCTGGGTACAGAAACCAATACTGGGTTGACCGTTGAGCTGATCCAATCACATCTATTGTTTTCAAGATGAAGTTCTATATTTAGATACCGAGAAGACTTGTATTCTATTACTACAAAGCTCGAGTTCATCATTTCCGTAGGCCAATTGTGTTTTAGATGGGGTGTCTGGGCTGACCTGACAGTGTCCGGGCTGTCTGGAAGTGCCAGAGATACAGTACTAGAATCAACAGGTGTGATCAGTTTGTGAAGTCTTGCTCCAAATACAAATGTGGATGAACTTTGCTGATGTCATTTGAAAGAGTAAAGTAACAAAGACTAACTGGATCAACCAATACCAAAACAGAGTGACAAAAAGTGAGCATGCACATTTGTACTTAGGTGTCCAAGGTATGCCAAAGATGCTCTAGGATGGAAAAAATTGTGACACAATGAAGAATGTGATAAGTGGACCGCAAGTGAGTAAAGTTGACTGTCCAAAAAAGTAAATACGATGCTTACTCCCCTCACTATGTAAGACATGTTTTTGATCCAACAGCTCTTATTTCCCACAATACAGTTGTAATCATTCTGAAGTGCTGTAAAACCCTAGCTCAAACTCATGTACAGGGTGATGAGCTCATGGTAATCTGGTGATATCAAAACTTGAAAACCATGGCTCAGCGAAAGGGTCAAAAGGACACTGGAATTTTTTGATAGTATTTTGACTGAGATTCAAAACCATGAGGATGTAAAGGATATGTTCATACAGGCTCAACATCAGGAAGGATAAGAATACACAGATTGCCTGTGCCTGAGGTCAAATTCATTTAGTCAACAAATTACAACAAACCTACAATTAAACTTTCCTATTAATTGGAAATTTTTACGGTTGTCATGCTATACGAGTGCCCCCCTTTTTTTTTTTTTTTGGTGAGGATATAATTTTCATGAATTTCACAAGTTAACTTTCATGTGCAGTAACCCTCAAAAGTAACAACTGATGTAACTTCTAATTATTTGCTATCTGGATATTTTTGATGATAGCATTTTATTTCCTAACAAACCAAGGAAGGACTGCCTAATATATTTTTTCGGCAATCGTACAATGTCACTTCGAATTACTTTAGAGTTTAAGCCCTCATACCTACATGGGAAATCTGTCATGTAGGTCTTGTGAAAATTAGGATCTTGTAAAAGTTGGATATGGCTTCTAATAAAAATTAGATCCTTGTGAAAAAAACCCAAACACTTTATACAGAAGCTGTACAGATGTCACTACTTGTGACCTTAAGATGACATCAAAATCCAAAGTGTCCAAAGAGCAAAGCAAGGCCGGAAGGGGGACAGCAGATTAAAAAAAAACCCAACAAACTAGTGCTGAAGTACCAAATTCGACAAAATGGATATTTATATCAGGGAAATCTCCACATCAGACGACTCCTTAGACAATAAGATTGAATATTCTATACAAGGTCCTGAGCTAGGAGAGGTTGATATTTTTTTAATGCTTTCAAAACTGATATGATAACCTTAAAACCCTTTTATGTCTGTCATGCTCCATTGTCGCACAGTATCCTGACCTGTGCTTATTCTGACACTTGTGTTGGCACTGCAACCAAGAAGCATACATTACCGAGTCTGGATTTTTTGGATCCACTGCAATTTGCAGCCAAAATGGAGAAGCTTGAATAACATTTGGTCCCACATACTTAAGTAGAGAATCCAGACGTAATGAGAGGACAGCAGACTTGGTCTGGTTTGTGGTCAGTGGTCCAAACAACAATAGTTGACAAGAACCATGCTGTTTTGCTAAAAAGTTCATTAAAGTTACACCTTTAAAACAAAAATGAAATTAAAAATGTTCACTTTAACCTAAACATTTAGTGCCTGATCACATTTAGTGTACAACAAATTTGTCACATTACAGCAACAAATAAATAAGAATCTGTACAATGAGAAATATTTAAAACAGGACAAGTATCTGTATTTTATATTTTATGAACAGGGATGCCACTCATTTGAAAAAGTAAACAAAAAAAACCCAACATTTTCTTTGTATTCATGCAGACTGTAAAATCTTTATTTGAAACAAATAGCACCAATTTGTAAGTGCTGACTACACAATTCAATAAGACACATAATCCAAGGCAAGCAATTGTGATAAACAAACAAGAGAAAAATATGTTTAGATATTAAATATTCTGTCCAGGCAGTTTCACAGCCTGGTGTTAAATAGCCTTCTCTGAGACACACTAGTCTCTGATTCCAGTGAATTCTCTGAAGAGTGGCATCCCTGTAATAACGAATATTGCAAAGCTCTGATTTAATAATGGATGATACCTTTAAAATGTTATTTTTCTCCCCACATGACATGATACAATCTTCACCACCTGTATGTTAAACATTCTTGCTTCTCTCGATCTCCGAGTCCAACATGTTGGGCAGTACTTTGAGCAAATGTATGACACCCTCATCTACTGTGACTGTGGATTGGAACCCAAGTTTACGGATCTTCTCATAGCTGACCTCATAGTCCCGTTTGTCCTTGTCCTCCCCGGTTGTTGATGGAATGATCTTGCATGTTGGGACCCGATTCTGGATTACCTGAGCAACTTCGTTCTTAGTCAAGTTCATGCGCTCGTCTCCTACATTGTATGCATGTCCAGACATCACTTTAGTATTTTCTACAGCAAATACAAAAGCTCGGGCTGCATCGCGAACGTGAAGGAATGTGCGGCGGAAATGTCCCTCATACAGGTCAAAGTGCTTGATAGTGAGAGCCTTGTAAGTCAAATCATTGACAAGGAGGTCCAATCTCATACGAGGGGAAATGCCAAACACTGTGGCAAGGCGCAGGGCAGTACCATTAACACTTAGCACTAGTTCTTCCCCTCCAGCCTTGCTGCGGCCATACAGAGATAGAGGACTGATTTTGGTCTCCTCTGTGCAGATTCCGTCCACTGCACCATAGCAGGAGCCAGTGCTGGCATAGACAAGTGCTTGGTCGGGCTTCTTCAGCTGTGTGAGGTTCCTGGTTCCCTCAACATTGACAAGCTGGGCACGATCCTGATCCTTGTCACAGGCTGGGTACCCCACGATAGCTGCCAGGTGGATGATGGCAGACTTACCCTCCATCACCTTTGCCAGTTTGTCCTTGTCAAGGATATCTCCCTTGGTGATGTGAACCCGTGGGTGCTCTGCCACTGGCAGAAGAGGACTGATCCCCCAGAGGAACAAGTCATAGACAGTTACCTGGAGACATACAACACATTTGTCAGAACCAGCATACACCAAACAAGTTCTTGAAACTTTTCAGACCCTAGTATATGACCCCATTCTTTCACTGAGACGGTGGGTGACTAAACTGCCACTGACCGACAATAATACTGAGTAAATCTAGAAATTACTCAGTTAATTAAAGAGTGATACCACTTTCCCGTTCCAATACTGTGATGACAAGTTTTGCCTTTAATTTTTTCTCTCAGCACTGGCACTGAATACAGCTTTATGGTGTCCATGCGTCAAACAGTGGTGGAAATCACTGCAAATTATTGTTCCTTTCTTAAAATTCTTACATCTAAACTAAGACTCAGTCATTTGTCGGACACTCAAAAGACACAACTACAAACAACAACACATCTTTTGTGAATTTTTGACTGAATTTTGTTCCTTTGATGAGGCCCTCTGGATGTCACAAATCTGAGTTTGAAATTTTGTGTACACAGATGTGAGAGATGACAGTGAAGTTACAATGTGATGGACACTAACACTTGTATGTATTCGTTTCTTTCACCTATTACATTGAAAAAGCATCTTAACATTATGAAACATCCACCACATTGCTAGCTTTTTGAAATGGTGGCATAAAAGTATATTTAGTTGAGCTTTATACCTTTATGCCACTCTGTCCCCC
>JAWQUT010000095.1:700934-713425 GCA_033807755.1 Ellobium chinense
AAAAATAATTTGAAATAAATCTAGATTATCAAATCCTTCTACATTTAATATTCAATGCGAGATAAACCTTGAGAGGTATGCTACCTAATGACCCTCTGTCTCAAAAATGGGGTCAAAAGATGAAACTGCTTTGAGGGTCAAGAGGGTGAAAAGTGTTCTGAATGAAGACTCAGTTACCAAAAGTGGACCATTGGTGATATCATTGCTTTATCTGCTGTTAACATTGTCTGTTTTATGTCCTGAGTGTACTGATATCTCTGACCTCTGTCATCATCCACTCATGCACATGTCTCTTGACAAAAATAATTTCATCATTATATTTAAAGATAGTACCTATTCATTAGGCTCTTTAACAAAGGAGTGTCTTTCATCATTTTGTAATTGCTGACACAGGAAGTACCAGTTCACCCAGCCATCAAACAAAAAACAAAAAAAAACATTTTTATCATTATGTACTTTTTGTCACAGAAAGTACCCATTCACCTGGTTGTTAAAAAAAAAAAGGCGCTTTTTTCAACAATATGTATCTGTCCCTCTCACTATACTCTTCATTTATTTTCAAAATGTGTTTATCATAATGTATCCACTACCAAGAAAGTTCCTCCTATATTCACTGCAGTGATGAACACTGCAGCATCAACCTGATTCATGACTGTGTAATGGGATCACTTCAAAATGGATTCTTGTTCATGAATAAGGTTAATAAGATCCATTTCTTAGTGCAATGTAGCATCCTCATTTCAAAAGGTAGAAGTCTTCTCAGGAATTTACTTTATTACCTGAGCAGCAAATCCACAACAATCTTGTTTCTATAGGAATGATGACCAAGTTTCAAAGACAAATTTCCTATATATTTCCTATACATTAACCTCCTGACTGTGATCATCTTTGCCATTCTAATGCAACCAACATTTTCTACCAGCAAGTCTCAAATAATATAATACATAAGAAAGAGATGCACTGCGTGAGGTGACCACTAATGGATCAGCTAATGAGAAACGTTGTAAATACTATGCAAGAGTCGTACCACTAAAAGTACCCATCCATCCTCCAAACCTATGGAAACCATATTATGACCCTCTATTATTTGAAGACAACAAGTCATTCAACTGTTGTCAGCATGATGCAATGCCTCTGCCTGCTCTAGTCACAGCACATTATCACACTGGGCAGACTGCATGATCTTCCATCCATTTTGCTTGTTGTTACCATACATTTATATCAAATTGGTTTCAAGGCAGAGGACCAAGCACCTTGCAGTATCCAGATGTTAGCAGTGCACTAGTGTGACTCTTTTTAATTCCACTGAAAGTGCACATGTGTCAAACATATCATGCTCTGACAAAAACTGACAGAAAACTTTGCCTGACTCTAAAGGTCAAACTTAACTTCGGAATTTGAATGATCACAACCTCCGCTGAAAGCCACTAAGTATTATAACACTGTTTATAATACTGTTTGACAGAAGTGTCAGGAGCTGCTGAAACATAAATGACATGATCATTTTTCCCACAACTCTCCACTTCTTAGGTAGAGAGAACAACTTCTTCTAAGCAAGGGCCAAATACTAGTCACTCACCCTCCTTCTTGCATCACCTACAAGGTAACATTATGAAATTCTTTGCAGAAGTGGTTTTGTGGGCACTAAAGATAAATGTCAGAGGTAAAATGTACTTCAAAACTGAGAAATTATTTTTGATGTGTGCATCTATCTTCAAGATTTTCTTCAGCATGAATACAATATGTCTTGTTAATGTGACAGCAAACAACCACGAGCCTGTGAACATGGTACAGTACCTTAAGAGTAAGAGAAGAAAGTGTTTTTTTAATTAAAATTCTCCTCTCCGCTCTCCCTGCAATCTAGGTAAGAAGACAATCTAAAGCCTACATCATTATAATGAACGGATGACTGTCACCATATACACAGATTCAACTGTATGTGATGAAACAAATAACAAACCTCATATCCCCGTTCTAGCAACATGGGTACTAGAGTTGAGCCAATGTAGCCAGCGCCCCCTGTGACCAGGACATGTCCTGGGTTGGCTGGCAAGTCGTCTCCGTTGACGACACCATTGTTGTAGCCGTTGATGTACGTGCCGTTGGCTGACATGACTGATAGCTGCTGGTCAGTGGTTATGTCTTCAAGTTTACTAATAGGAAATCAGGTTGAATCTGCAATGAAAATTGAAAAAGAATTATTTCTTCATGAATTTTCTCCTGGTTCTATTTCTAATTTATGTCATGCCACAGTAATTTATGAATGCCAGCAGTGTGCAGCTGCCCTTAAACCCTTATCTCTGTGCAAGTGCTTTATGCTCGGTAAAATTAAAATAGTGTCAATATATATATATCCACACCATGGCAATGAATGATAACCCAGGTGTTCAGAGTTCAAGTTTGGATCTAATATACATCCAGATTTTTTCCCCCCTATTTTGGGAGGTGGGGGAAAAGGAGGAGCAGTTTACCTCGTTCTGAGATAAATCTCCAACCTACCACTCCCAACACCATATTGGCAATGGTAGATATACGATAACTGTGGCTGTTTAAGAACAATCTCATAACATGAAGTAATATCCACCAAACTTTGTCCCAAAATTGCTAAGACAGATAACAAATCTGAGTTCTTTTGCAATCTGTCACTCCACATAGATATAAACCAACAAACAGTGCTAACATACCCATAGTGTAGCAAAAAAAAAAAAATTTTTTTTTAAATCCAAAATACATTATAATGACATGGTTAAGACTATAAGCAACCCAGTCCACTGAACAGTCCTGAGAGAAGCTATGTCAAATACTATGCAGCTTAAGGGGAGGCACTACCCTTATCTAGAGACTGCAATGCACATGACTTGGTGTGCAACTTATTCCCATGAGTGCACTGGATTTCTATACAAATTGCACACCAAAGTGCTGAATGGTGCATTCTTCTCCCTCTAGGGTGATGATCTTAGAACAAGTGTCATTAGCTATGACACCAGTTGTTCGCCACCAGATTTCACCCATGTGTGTTAGATACCTTTGTGCGTGCTCCTATGAAGGCTTTTTTAAAATATTTTTTGTCTTGACGCAGAATTATCTGAAACTATCAACACCCTTTGATGTCAAATGTAATAATCATTTATGAAGACAGGAAATCGGGAAAAGCCTTCGTAGGATCATGCATAAAGGTGCCTAAGAGACGTGAAATCTGGTGTCAGACAACTAGTGCCATCGCAAATGACAGTTGTCCTAAAATTGTCACCCTTGAGAGAGAAACATGCACCACTCAGCACTTTGATGTGCAAGTTTGCATTGTAATCCACTGCATTCATGGTGATAATTTGCACATCCTATGCCCATTACAACCTCTGGAAAAGGGTAGTATCTCCCCTTAAGTTATACATCTCACAACTGCAAAGCTCAAGGATAAATCCTGTTGTATTTATTAAACAGCTGCTTAGTAAGAGGATGGATTTTCCTGAAAAAAAAAATAGTCTCAGGTCACAGTTCTTGGAAATGCTAATTACTGGGTTGTCTTTGTTTCCTTGCTGAGTATGTCTTGTAGTTCCTGGCTACACACAGACGATCCAGGATAATAAGGGTATGTGGGTGCGTCACAGAGATTTGTGCTAGCTCATCTTAGCCATTGCGTGGGTTCATATAATATCATGTTTCCAGGTCAGCTCAGTTGGGGGAAGTAATGCAAGCTCGTGTAAACGTGTGACAAAGGCATTTTTCCTCACTGTTTTCTAATCCATGAGCAGCCGATTACTGGCTCGGGGAATAAGACTGATGAATAAGGTCAGATGCTTTTGTCGGTGTTAAACCTAGCTTGGCTCCCATCTGCATTTTCGTCACTCTCGTTCCACATTCGCCTACTTAAAAAAAAACAAACCAAACAAAAAAAAAACTGATTTGAGTTGTTTATATTACTATGATCTTTCATTTATCTTCTTTACTATTAAATGAAAAATGTAGTTTTGATTCGTTTTCACATTCCAGTTTTACAAACTAAACTACATCTGCCTCACTGTTTTGCTTTGAGCAACAGGTTGAAGAGTGCTAAATTTCGCAATACCTCAAAAAACTAACTTTGGCAATTTTAATATGGAATGAGCTTTTCTAACATCTGTTCGGTAACACCAGGATTATCAAGGACACAAAATAAAAACAAGGCAGGTGGCAGTAACTAAGGTTACCGGTACATATCATGTATATGTGTACCAGGATCACCCACATCTTGTTCTAACGGCCCATCTGTTTCGTTCACATGCATTCATGAGTGACTGATAACCAAATAAGGATCAATATATTACACTGTATGTATACTTATCATCCATCAACCTCCGCACTCAAACAGAAAAAAACAACTGTCCATATGCATTTTCACTTCGCACAAACACATACAATCGCATGGTGACAAAACAAACGCAGAACTGTATAGGGAACTTAATTAATGAGAGCCTATTCTCTCACTGTTTCAGTACACCTACAGCAATGGAACAGTGGACGAGCGTTACTTCTCCAATCATAAAGATGAGGGATGTCAATTGGTCATTTAATAAAACTGTTTTGACCATCACAGGTAACTTAGTAGCATTTTTTTTCCGGTTCTTTTGTTTCCGCTCACACAAAATACATAGACCTAGTGCTCTATGCACTTTTACGATGCAATCACGTACTCTCATGCAGAATGTGCAAACTCAGGGGTACGTCTTTTGTTGCGATGCATTAATAGCGCAACTTCTAGACGTTTGTTAGAAATATGGTATCCTTTGTTAAATTGGAAGTGAGAATTCCACAAAATGGCGGCCAATTTTGTTAGTGGAACATTCTACCAGGGGCCTTGTAACGGATGTGGAAAGAATCTACAGGATTATTTGCTGATGACAGAGGCAAAACTACACGTGTAGGAAACATCACTCGCTCTTCCGCATCATTGGCAGTCATGTTAGCTTACCTATATAGACTGATACTTACTTCCGTTGCTTAAGACCGCCACAGAAATTAAAGAACCGTCTCTTTCGCGCATTCGCAGGATGATGACAAACCCAGCTCAATGCAAAGGCTGTCCATATTAAAATATAAGGTCGTGTTCCACAAATGAGGTCATTTTTTGCAAATTATGGTGTCATTTTGTTCAGAGTTTTAAGCTATTTCAAATTATGGTATCTGGATTATGTACAGTATTGAAAATACACACAAACAATCAGTAAGATAACACATGCATAAGATAAAACTGCATCCATTTTTGGCCCACGGGAAGGGAAGGGAAGGGAAGGGACTGTTGCCGTTGATGGCGGGCAACTCATTACAACATAATATTTCGCACATGGTGAATGAAGCATCTTTAGAATTACGTATGCAATTGTGGAATGAACCTATGTGCCATATTATGTTATTAATCAATTAATTGTATTTTTACCCCACAGCACTTGAAATAGGCGGGGCTGAGAATAAGGACGATTGAAAAGGCTGATAACAATATAAATGAAACAGTTGTGGGATCTTTATTATTCGCTCGCTCATATATAACGTATTTATAACCAAGCTGAGCTGAATAGAATTAATTTTTACTGTTGGTAAGTGGGCAGCTGCTCTGTGGTGTATCTAGTACGTTGTATAATAAAGAGTGGATGGAGAGGCAAAGCGAGTATATTTCGTCAAGAGTAAAGAAGAGAAAAGTCTGTAAACGTTTCGACCGGAACCATCAATGTGAACAAATCTGGTGTGTTAAAAGTTTAGTGGCGTTGACAACCGGACAAACAATTTGTGATATCAGCAACATTTGCCAGTTTGTGTCTCTGTTTCCTCTCTGTCTATTCTTCAGCGATTTTGTTTTTCTCATGGATGTTTCCAAAATTTCAGAGCAAGAATCTCGTTTCACACATGGACTTGTAATGTTATGCGGTATCAAAGAGGAAAAATAAACGAAACAAACTAACAAACAAACAAAAAAATAACAACAACAATAACAGAAAAAGACATCAGGGTGTGCAGAAGTCAGCCCCCTGTATCCTGAATACTCGGAAGCTTGAATAACGCAGAGCAGTTGATACTTTTCTAACTCTTCGATGCACTCGGTCCTTTTTTCAGAACTAACCATGGTGCATGCTCACCGGATGTATTAGATAGGCAAGGGAATCAATATTTCCAAAAGATAACTCGTTGACGCCCACTGTCCCTTTCACAAATCGGATACGCACACTAACTTATCTACAGACCACGCTGAGTTTCAGTGTGGCTGTAGGTGAGGGTTACATGATTTTGCTGTAGTTGATGTTGTCGTTGTTGTTATTGTTGCTGCTGCTGCTGTTATTGTTGTTGTTGGAGGAGGAGGAGGAGGGAGAAGAATGGAGGGAGATGGGCGAAAACAGAGGTGAGGAGGTGTCCAGAAACACCCTTATTTCTATATCATACGTTTTATTTGCAATGCCTTCACACTACAGCGCATCAGGACCTATCCACATAACGACATAAGATACCGCAATAAATCGACCGCATCCATTTCTGGCCCACGGGAAGGGAGGAGACTGTCACCGTTAATGGCTGTTAACTTGTTACGTAGACGTCATAATATTTCTTAAGCACTCTAGAGAAGGAAATGGGTAATTTTTTTTTTTTTTGGTAGGAAGAGTTTTACGAGATATAAGCAAAATAAAGGCTTTACTGTAAATTATTAGGTAGAGTGCAACTGTAAATTATGAAGCAGAGTTTTCATAATAATAATCATTGTCCTGATAGCCCCCCTAGGCATTAAATCTGTCAAAGGATGTTTATCAAAAGATGTTTATCATGGGTAACGAGCACATGGGCCCTCCTGGTTATTTTCCATAGCCGTCGTGCGTATCCTGAAAGCCAGAGTGGCTCCCTTGTCTTTCTGTGACTGGGCTGTTAAGACCTTGCCTCAAGCGGTGGTTTAACACTCATCAAAATCAGTTCGAAACCAATAGAGCTGCTTAAAAAGGTCACACATGCCTGTGACGCGTGATAACCAGCCACTAGCTGATTGGATACTCTGTTATTTTCCAACTAGTACCACCATCTTCTACCAATCAGCGTTCCGAGCTGGTTCCTGCTGCCAACCACGAGCCTGGCCTGAAAACAACCCAACGCTCTTCCGATGTGGACCCCCAGTGGCTAACCTACCTACCCTCGTATGAAACCGATGCATGGCTGGTTTTTCCTTACTCCCATCCTTTTCTTTGAGTAGCCTACGCTTTGTAATCATTAATATAGGCTATTTAGTGAGATAACAGAACATCGAACACTGTCATTGCCACTTATCTTTTAGTTGTGGGGGAGGGGAGGCAAACACCTGATCCATTGTGAAATGGTTAGGACAGGGTAATATCTATACATAATTTTGATGAAAACGACAACAGCTTGTCTGACTTACATCGTCTGTCCAAAAATAAAGATGTTTATCTTTTACTGAGTGCCAGAACTGAACAGAACTGACACTTTCGACACTTTAAGCATGCAGGTTGATTTGTGCGATACCTAAAAATCCAGGTACTAGCCCGCCACTCAATGCAATAAATTCCACACTGGAACCATTGGTAAATGTTTAGAAATCCGCCCTTGTCATAGGTTGTCGCCTAACACAGGCTGGGTTTGCTTTGGTGAAGTTATAACGAACACCGCTCTCCTCTGGCTTTCAATACCTTGGTCGTAAGCTCGGGGCTGCGGCATAACATTGTAAAAACGGCATATGGTACATACATTAAAACTAGGAAGAAAACCTTTTTAACCCTTTGATGGCTGCCAAGTTATTGCACACGAAGCTGTAGAGCGGTCACCTTATAAAGTATTTTCCCTTAGCTTTTAGTTTATTTAGGACACAAGTTAAGAATAATCACTATCGCATTAGACCTGAGCACACCATATAGGGATCATATGCTCAGGAAATATGAACGGTCGCCCCTGACACCAGTGGCCGTATGCATAATCCTCACGTTGGTGAACGCACCACGGTAACCATGGGAAACTCTCAAAATATTTGTAGTGTTCACTTTAGTTAACGCAACATATTTTTAACGCATTCATTGTCCATACGACCACAAATCACCAAGTCATGTGATCACCACAATCAGCAATCCCTAATCCGTTTCAACTGCATATAACCATAACTTCCATTTAAACAGGAGCATATTTTTCTGACAGCATAATATAAACAAACCTATAATCTAATTTTTAAAAATTAATCGCTACTTTATCTTTTCCATGTTCCCCGAAATCTCCGGACATGTAACTGTAGTGTAAGTGAAGTCGATGGAACTTGAACGTTTTTTTAAGCAATTACTCATTCTACAATTCACAATTACCCGGATCCTTTGTATTGACGTGGATCATAAATTACTGTATTGGAGATCTTATTTGGCAACGATTTCCATCTGTTGCATTTTTATTGCTTGCACATAAATTAAATGCCTACTAAAGAAAATAATAATGAAAGAAAGAGGAACCATATTTTAAAGACAAATCTGGTGAGATGTACGAGGTATACCTTTTACATGCTCGGACTAACCATGTTCAACTGGTCCATGAGAGCTGAAATTTTTACAACTTCTCGAAGTACTCTCCATTAGCATTGATGTACAACTGCATCCTCCTAAATCAAGAGACAAAGGAATGGCTCCACTCCTCAGCAGGTATCCCCTCGATTATTTTGCTGAACGTAAAAAGCGCTTCTTCGTTGTCACTGGATCGCTTCCCTCTCATTTGATCTTTGATTGACGGGAATAAGAAAAAGTCATAAGGAGCTAGGTCCAGTGAATAAGGTGGATGTGGGAGAGATGTTACGTTTTCTCTTTCCAAATACTCCAAAGTCACGTGTGCTTTGTGAGCACTTGCGTTATCGTGATACAGCTCAAGCCCTCGAGTGCCCGTCCTCGGATGTTTTTGTGCCCACTCGTGGAAGGCCTTTGGTAAATAGTTATTGGTATACCATAGGGCAGTAACAATCCTTTGTTCTTCTACAGGAATTGTTATAATATGGCCACATTTTCCGTAAAAAACCGCCACCATCATTTTACCAGTGCTCTGAGATCGCATAAATTTCACAGGTGGACCATCTCCAGCACCCACCCAACATATGCTTTGCCGCTTGCTTTCAGGATTGTAATTGTACACCCATATCTCGTCTTCAGTCATGACTTTATACACAGACTTTGACCGACCTTCATCATATTCTCTAAGCATAGTTTGACAAAACTCAACCCTGGCCCATTTCTGGTCCTCAGCCAACATATTATGGTGTACCCACCGGGCACAGACCTTCCTTACCTTTAAGTGTTCATGTAATATTTTATAAACAGTAGTGAATGAAAAGCAACGTTCCTCCTGTATTTCCTCATATGTTATTCTCCTGTCTCTATCCACCAACTTTCGCACAGCTTCTATCTTTTCATTTGTAGTTACAGAGACGGGTCTTCCAGGGGAGGGGCCTACTTTGGTGGTCTTTCTGCCACATGAAAATTCCTGATACCATTTGGAAACACTAACAGTTGATTTGGAAGGGGCAGACTCTCCAAATGTTACTGTTAGCTGATCCAGACATTCCAAAGCCGTTAAACCCCTTTTGTACAATATCGTTGCTCGAAAATCACGTGCTTCTAACTCCATTTTAACGTTCGAAGACTGTCTTACCTCTGCTCACACTTCCGGTCATAACACATGTCATTTTTGTTGAAAAATTATGAAAAGATTTTCCCGATCTTATAAAGCATCCATGCACACTTCTGCCAAATTTGAAGCCAAAAGGCTCAGTAGAAATAGGTTAGTCCGAGCATATAAAAGATATACCTCGTAAATCCATAATCGGCCTAAAATTTCCAGCTATGCAGGCTATTATCTACATACTTGAAAATCGCATTTTCATAACAAATAAAATTGGAAAATTCTCACTGATCTTAAGGTATACAGACCACGGAAATTAGATTATTCCGGTAAATGAAAACCCAACCTACCGGGAAATTACTTGGCGTGGTATATGTAATAGGGCTGGGCAGCTCGACTCCAAAGATTGAATCGAATCGCTCATTTCCTCCGGCTCGATATATTGACTCGAATTTTGAGGCTCGAGCTCAGGATCGATTCTGTGGTCCGATCTTGCTGAGTCACTTATCTGGCGCAACGAACAGCAACACAGTTGCTCGTGTCAGGCGTTACTCATTATCATGTAGACTTTACTGTCGTATATAAACAGGTAGCAATGAAGCGTTTATTGTTGGATTATAAGCAAGAATGTGCTGCAATGGCTGTGCGCAGAATGGTTTCTTTGGTGTCGGTGGGGATAATATTATTTTCATCGTTTATAAGAAACACTCTCGGAGACTGAAAAGAAACTCGAGACCTCATTTTCAGGATAATTTTTTTTTTTTTTGAGAGAGAGAGAGAGAGAAAGAGAGAGAGAAAGAGAGAGAGAGAGAGAGAGAGAGAGGAACGCTACCCTTCTGCGATCTCAATTTCAGCCCCGATCCTCAGTCATTTTAGGGACACTGCATACTGGGTAAGCGAGAAGGTGATATTTGCGATCCGAGCTGTTATTAAAAAAAAAAAAATCAAGCCGATCCGACTTTCTAAAATAAGGGTTCGGCCCACACAAATAAGTGGATAAGATTACTCTCCTCACTGTATATTACATGCACATCATCACTTACACGGCGGGCAACACCCTGCGGACAGTAGATAAAATGATCATTTCGCTACTCTTTAATAGCACAGAGACGCAAACTATAATGATATAAAAGCATTTTACGATGGTATGGGACTGTTGTCATACATGGTTGCCCGTCACAGCACTTAACGGGATCAATTTCCCACTCTACGATTATGAATGAGATTGCCAGTATGGATGAGCAGCAGATGACAACAATCCTGAGAGTGATCTACTCCTTAGCGACAAAGACAGAGAGAGCATTGCGTTATTTAAACCAAGCTCGCACTTAGTCTTAATCACAAGGCAAATGAACGTCCCGAAAGCCTTTAAAAATTTGTCCTCGGCAGCCGATGGAAATCCGAACATATTTGAGAGCTTGCGCATTAATGATGGCATCTCTTACCATCGTTAGAATGACATTAGTGCCTCATTGCTGAATGTGTTCAACATGCAGAATTAATGTCATTCTTACGATGGTAAGAGATCCCATCGTCAATGCGCAAGCTCTCGATTGATTGATAGAAATAAACATTCTGTAACTTTTTCAGTTTTGTTGAATCTAGATTTTAGGTGACAGGGTTACAGAGTGATCATTAACGGAGGAGTAGAGAAAGGCACATCGCTATGTCGCAAAGTTTCCCGCATAATACAGTTATCTTTAAAAAGTCACAAAAGTCAATCCGATCTTGAGAAGCTGAAAGAAAGAAAGAAAGAAAGAAAAAAAAGGCGGCCAGTGCATGCTAACAGAAAAGAACTTCACGACACAGTGGTGGCCATCCTGGTTTTTAAGAGCTCTGACAATGAAATCCTAAGCAAGCAACAGACTATAATGTTTATTTTGGAAACGCGTCGCATAATTTGTCAAATTTCTTGACAACCTTGCAGCGCAGCTTGCAATAATTTTTTTTGCATGCAGTCACATAATCTGCATGAACGCTGGATTTCGCAGTGGATTTAACTGTAGATCCCTTACTTAAAGGCAGCTGAACTCTTTGCTCCTTTGCTATTAGTGGTTTGTTTACCACAGACTACTGACATCCCAGGAACAGCTGCAACGTCACTTTCGCCAGAGATCAATGACGTGTCAACCCTTAGAGGGAGAATTACAGGCTGGTATATTGAGGATTTATGCATGGCATATATCTTTCATGCGGTGAAATATTGATGATGGCAAGTCTGAGACCAGGTATGAGCCTCTATTTGAGGCTCACTCAAGTGCCCTGCACCCTTCAATGGGCACTTTAGGTTACAGGAGCCTAATCCGATTTTCCTCTTTAAGCCAATAAACTGTTTTCTCTATTGTCACTTACAAGAAATTCCAGCTTAGATACTCACAACAGTAGAGGAGCACTATCAGCTGTCTGGTCAACTTTCATACTTCCACATAAAACTAGTGCCTTTTTCAAATGCACTGAACTGAATTATGTACACGTATCGTAAAACATCACGTTGCAGTCATGCATAAGACACGGACTATTATTTTCGCGGGCCGTTGGACCCCATAAAGGGATGTTTCAGCCATTTACTTTCGTTACAATTCTGAACCCCGACCGCGGCGAGCCACAACTCCCAGCGTTTGTCATCCGTATCTTTATCTTCCGTTTCGGTCACCATCACCCCCTTGCCCCTTTCTTTCTCGAAAAACTACGAATTCATCATCATTACCACGGCGCCACAAAGGGTCACGACTTCCAGTACTTGTCATTTATCTCCGTGGAACACTAAATCCAGACTGGCCTGTTCGTCTACACTACAACGCAAGGTGCACTCACTAAAATGCCATTTTTTGGTAATACGTGAGAAGAAGAAGAAGAAGAAGGAGAAGAAGAAGAAGAAGAAG
>JAWQUT010000095.1:735212-756815 GCA_033807755.1 Ellobium chinense
GAAAAAAAATGGGTGGAGTTTTCTCTAATACGGCATTTGTGATAATATTCATTAGTTGTTCTTTTTTTTCCACTTCACATCGCGAGAATGCGTGAATCGTCCCTAACATCTCAAGCTCTCTTAAAATTGTCACCGAATGCACATTGCTCCCCCGGAGAGCATTTGAAAGAACTCTGAAAACAGAAATCCCCCTCAAAATATACAGATCCCCCACACAAGTTTACAACAGGGGAGGAATGTTGCCCCATGTACATAATTATAAGCAGGAGAAAACACCGAGGCTATTATCATACCTCTATGCGTTTCGTGTCAACAGGGGTTCTGCACCACACTGGAAATTTTTTTCCAGGACTTTTCAAGGACTAAATGGTCATTTTCCAGGTCGTGTCGAGGAAATCAAAAAGACCATAGAGCACTCCGTTTTCACAAAGGATAAACGTAAAAATGTACCGGGGTGTGTTTATCAACAACGGGTAGGTGGGGAGAGAGCTATCAAAATGGATAGAAGTTAAGGACACTTTGTTCTTATTGTGCTCTTGAATATTTTTTTCCCTCATGGTAAAGGCAAACAATATGTCAAATTCGTTGCTACGACGGACGTTATAAAGTCTATAACTAGTCTAGCTGAGGAATCCTGGCCCTGCCAGGAAATGAAGGGGAGGGAAGAAAACCAAAAAATCTAAATAATATCTACTAACAGTTTTTTTTAATGTTGTGTGTCTCCCCACTCTCTCCCTCCCCCCACCCCCACCCCAAGCGTCTCTACCAGGCATAATAACAGCGTTGTAGCCCACTTGATCTATGCTTGACACTCGCCATGTGCGAGTCAAGCGCGGAACGGCCCATGTTGTCCACATCAAACTCCTTACGGCAAATTTCGCACCTTGGTTTCGAACGGGAGGTTGGCACTGGCTTAAGCCATGGCTTATACTTTTCCTCTTTAAGCCAGGCTTCGGAGAAGTAGCAAGTATTCCGCAGCATTGTGGCTGATAGTGTCACCTATGATTCAAATCCTAGACTAGGCTAGCCTAGGCCTATCGTTTCACTTCTTATAGCAAAGCGCTGACCCGGAAGCTATCAACAACGCGCGCGCAACGTATACAAGTTCACGACTGCCGCCGTTAACTACCGCAAGTAAACGGAAAATCGAAAACATGTCGGCGCGACCTCGAATGCGTCCTGCTTCGTCCGCGAGCGAAATTTTTCAGCATAATTCTTGCGGGAAGCACAAATTTCAGGACTTTTCCAGGACTACCTGGAATTCCAGGATCGCGCGGGAGCCCTGTGTCAAAAGCTACAATGCATCGTCTTTCGTGCATGTCGTGAAATAGATCTAGATATTACCACCTTCCAGTTTTCCACCTTTTGTGTGTGTGTGTGTGTGTGTGTGTGTGTGTGTGTGTGTGTGTGNTGTGTGTGTGTGTGTGTGTGTGTGTGTGTGTGTGTGTGTGTGTGTGTGTGTGTGTTAGAGCCTCTCAAACCGGTTTCGCAAGAACTCAACTGCAACGGGGACACACCCTGATCTTTTGCAATCACAACATTTCTTTGCAATGGACCTGGAAATGTAGAATTTTAAAATCACGACACAGAAAATGTCATCCTCCACGCTATCACCTTCCACTTCCTCCTCCTCTCCCCCCAACAACACGCACACACACGATTAAAAAACTAATCGCACGCCAAGAATAAAATATCATCTGTTCACTCGTGGAAAAGAATGGTTGATAAGGGAACTAAGAGGAAGGATGGATCTTGAATGAATAATGTTTTATATTATGTCTCGTATCCAGGCTACTGCCCGGTCACGCGACTTCACACTATTATCACTTCAGCAAGCCTGATCACTCTAGAGCGTTCCCATCTCCACAGGGAGTATTCAGGGCCGAGGCCATTTGCAGCGCTGATTATTAGCATTCTTACAATATCTTCCACTGCCTACTGCCGGGTATCAATTTCACAGAAAGGTGCACTGAGGAAAATGTGAATGAAATGCTTTCCCAAGGCACTTATAATATGACCGTGGTAGAGGGGAGGGGTGTTCAAATTTACGGGGCGAATCTGAAGAGAACACTGGACCAGCTCGTGAGAAGACTAACATTCTAAGACGTTGCTAATCTTGCTTGGACAAACAAGTTTAAGCATCAGTAATAAATATCAGTTCACTGGAACAATCCAGCAGATTATGATTGAGAAAACCCACGAACGATCCAACATAGTATTTCATTAGTCAACACCTTTCCAGAAGTGCAATGAAACACAAAATGATTTGGAGACTCGGCACTCTATTAGATTCTAACACGTGGTGAGTTGTTTGTACCATTTCAAATTGTCAAAATTACACTAAATTTGACGAATACGGATTTTCCCCTCACTCTGGCAAGGTTTGTTGACAGAAATGCAAACCGCTTCTCATGCCCACGAGAATGACTGCATCCGCAATATTTCACAGCTTCATCAATCACTGGTTTCCATACTGTAAATGGCATGTCACGCACAACACACCTCTTTTCGAACTCGGCTATCCAAATCTCTCCCTAGAACCTCACGGTCAAAAAGCTAGTCCTTCAGTGACTTGGGAGTTTCTCCATCTCGTTAAAAACAAGCGGGCGTATTAATCTGTCTCGAGTAAATTCTGGTGTTGTCATAAACACCCGCTTGAACACGTTTTATCCCTTCCCTCCCCCGTTTTCGCTACCCCAGCCCAACCCGCAACCTGAAACATCACTCCACATCATCAAGGACATGGGCACTGATCATAAACAGTGGCTCGGGTTTGTTTATCGGTATTTTATGTAAAAGTGATCCGGTATCGATACTGATAAGAAGTAACTGTCAATACCAGATATTCTGTCTCATGCAAAGTAATGCATTCTATACACACACTTGGCGGATCAAAGGTATCACAAAATCTCAAGCATAGAGATTTCTACCGTACTATATCCTGAAAGCGGGAACTTATTGCGCACTACAATTAGCGCTTAAGCAGATCTGTTGAGGTTGTACTTGCTGCTGTTGTTGTTGTTGTTGTTGCTGCTGTTGCTATTGTTGTTGTTTTCTTTCCGTTGATCTGTGAAAACGGCGATTGGTCCTGTGAAAACGGCGACTGGTCCGGCGAGGGTTCTACTCCAGCTCAAACAACAAACTCCTCCGGCCGCCAAGCGCAGAACACATCAGGAGTGAAATCGGAAGCCCTCTCACCCTCACACTTTGATTTGACCACTTGATGAGATGGCGCCATAAGTAATGTTTGTCATTGCCCTTAAGCTGCTGGTTCTGGGGAGTGGTGCCAGCACAGACGCAAGACTTGGGTGGGGTCATAACAACAAGAAGACTTGGGTGGTGTCACAATGACAAACAGTGTTAAAAGGTCGGGGAACCTTAAGCAAACAAGACGGGCGGAAAGCAAACGGCCAGATCATTCGCTTGATTTCTCTATGGTCTGGCGCTCCGAAATGATCGCTAGTGTCGTCTATTTTTTTTTTTTTATTACGAAAGCACCAGAAGTTTTATATTAGTTTTCTATGAGATTTTTATGGCCATTAGGGTACGACATGAAGGTCTTGTGAAATGCTCTGGTCACTGCGATTTCTACTCGTTCAACTGAAATTTTTGTACTACTCCTGTGGAATTCAACTTCGTGGAGAACCCTACTATATAAGGATGGCTTATCCAGTGCCAGGGTTCATACAAATTGTCTTTAAAAAAATAATTCTGGCCCCTTTAAGGACCCTTTTGAAGCTTTTGATCTGAAGGAATCAGCTCATCGCTTGGTCAGTGTGTGAAAGAGTGGAACCGCAAGCCACTGGAAAAAGGATATAAAGAGAATGACCCCATTCGCCTTTTTTCTTAAAATTTCCCCGCTCAAACACACACAAAAAAAAATACTTTCCTGTCACTTGGAGAATCCTGCCGTAACTGTTCATTTGAAATGTCTTTTGTCTAACTTCTACTCATTGTCGGCTTGGTTCAGAAGCATTGGTAAGTTCCAAGATCACTTTACCATAATATGCCATTAATCATGATACTGCCGTATCTAATGAAACCTTGATATCGAGTACATTATGTACTCATGTACATGTAATACAGTAGAATCTCGATATAAAGTATATACTGTACAATCATGTATATACATTTCGTCACAAAATATGAATTTTGCACGCACACTTACATTAATCACTAATCTACCTTTTCATTACTTAAGTGGACCTCGATTATAGGTACATCTCAATAAGTATACCTTTCCCAGGCACCAAAGATAGAAGCCCACTTACTGAGGTTTCACCCTACCGTTTTTGACAAAAAGGCACATACGCAATAGAAAATGTATTGCATAATAATATGTACCTTTATATCATAAGACGGCAGCACAGTATATTACTGCTTTTGGATGAGATCGCGGTCATAAATTTTACTGCCAAGGAAATCAACGGCACAAATAAGCATAAATTATTTTCGGCTGTTACGAGTGAGTGAGTTTGTGTTTTACGGCGTGTCAGCACGATTACGGCTATATTACGCCTTCATGGTTACTGTTAAAGTTTTTTAGTAGAATTTTCCTATCAATTTTGCTCGGACAGCGGCCGCTAGGCCTACTCTTTTACGATTTTAAAACTGCCAAGGGATTTTTAACGTGCGCAACGTGCACACGGGACCTCCTAGTTTTTCGTCCTTATCCGAGAAGACTAGACGCCGGCTTTCCTACTCTAAAAGCCAGAGTGTGACCGTCCTATCGGCTTCAAAACTGCAACGGGCGTCACTGTTGCAGGGTCACACTCCTAAAATGTGCACAGACCATGTTTTAGGTAAAACGTTGTAGTACACAAAAATGTTCGTTGTATGTTATGATTTTATATGTTCGTTGTATGTTATGATTTTATTTGTTCGTTGTATGTTATGATTTTATATCCTTTCGTATAGACCTATGTCTTTAATAAAGTTTAAGATGGTGTGTGTTGTATTAGTAGTAAACAGTTCTTTCATTGAGGATGAATGTTTGAGATTTTTGCGGGCATCGGTGAATTCTGCACACTCTGTCATGATGTGAGATATGGTGAGAGGACAACTGCACCCTATGCATTCGGGTGGATCCTCTCCGTTTAGAAGAAAAGAGTTGAACTCGGCTACAGCGTGAAACTTAAGCCCAATGATATTTTCTACAGAACTGCATTGTTGCTGAGCGCTTGAAGAAGCTAGTGTAGACTGGACTTACTACACTTCTGTACAACAGGGTCTCTCCCTCCACTTGGAAAATCCTCAAATGTTTACCATATCGCTTGATATTACAGACTATTACTGTTAAGAACGTTACAGGCCCGCCTGGTGTATTGTATAAAAGGAGAGAACAAATATAACGGGATGCTTCAATAATTTGAAATCATCCACACGAATCATATTAGAGCGCAATTTTTCCGAATTCCAACAGTAAAACATTTCATATACATACATACACACATACATTGCAAATCGCTACTTTAATGTCCTTCAACACATTATTAATAGAGAAAATTATATCTAAAGTCTAGTATTTGAAATATGAAACTGATCTTCGCAGCTGAGGCAGTATCCACGGCCATTTGTAGGCGGGGCTTGTTTTCCGATGATAATGATTGGATGTCACAACTTCAATTGATGAGTCACCGTGCGCAAAGAAGAAACAAATATAGAAACACTTTTTCGGCCTCAAATCAAGTAAAAGGAACCAAAGCGCACCAAGCGGCAACTCCCAACCCCTTTCCGGGCCCCCAACAACAGCTCCTCCCCACCCCCACACCTTCCCTCCCCAAAAAAACCCAAGAGAAATATCTAAATATTGCTTATATTCTGATGTCATTTTGTTCTTCTGTATAGGTTTGTGACATAATTATATTAGAGGGGCAAATCACTCATTGTGTACAACCCAATTAATCCGCTAACATATAAAATCCCCCTTTTTTGGGACCTTGCCAGCCAGGCTTAGGGTGTAGAAATGTGTAAAATGACCTGTGATCTAAGTAAACCATCCAATTTTAAAGTTTCATGTACAATTTGAGCCTTCTAGATAAATACAATAAAATGTGTAGGCCTATGTCTTCGCATGCGGTCAAAACCAGCCAAATGAAAAACTGGGGACCAAATCAGAATTTGAGGTGATCTTTTTCAAAAGACATTTGTGAAAAATTTTGGGCGTTGACCCCCCTTTTTCTTCCCGTTAAAAGATCGGGCAAAAGAAGTACTTTAACCTCCATGGAAGAAATTTCCCCAAATCACAGTGGTATATTTAGAATAACGCAAAATGTTAATAGGGCCAAAAGAAGAAAAAACAATAGGTGTCAAAGACCTTAATAGGCAGCTAGTACCTGGCATGTTTCCACTTAGAAACACAATGTTTACATCATGGTGGTCGAGGTAGGTCATCTAGGCTATCTGGACAGTCTTTTAAACTTCCTCTACCCCTGGGGCCCTCCCCAGCCCCCCCCCCACCCACCCCCCTAGTCTAGCCTGTATGGGACTTAGATCTAGATCTACGTGCTGCAGACTCAGTTTACATGACACACGCTTTTTTTTAAATAGTTTTTTTCTCGTTCTCTTTTTGTCCTTGTCTCTCTTGTTTTCCTCCCCCCCCCCCCCCCCCCCCCCCCCTTTTCTTCCCGTTAAAAGATCAAAAGATCGGGCAAAAGAAGTACTATAACCTCCATGGAAGAAATTTCCCGAAATCACAGTGGTATATATGTAGAATAACACAAAATGTTAATAAAAATAATAGGGCCAAAAGAAGAAAAGACAATAGGTGTCAAAGACCTTAACCAGCAGCTAGTACCTGACATGTTTCCACTTAGAAACACAATGTTTACATCATGGCGGTCGAGGGGGGTCATCTAGGCTATCTGGACAGTCTTTTAAACCTCCTCTCTGATCATTCCCTACTATTTCCCTTCCAAATAGGCTACCATGGCAAAATTTTAGGGTTGAACTGTAGGTTCATGGGAGCTTTCAAAGTAGCATAGGGTATGTCATCAAGAGAATTGGCTATTTTGAGAGGTATCAAACTCTTAATTGGGCCATAAGAATGATCTAAGGCATATAATTCAGCAACATTGGCACCATTTTGTAGGGAAATGAATGTGCTTGACAGCTGACAGTTGCATATTTCTCCAGGGAACTAACAAAGGCTACCAACACCTCATCCAATCCATCTCAGTGAGTGAGACTCTTGAAAATTTTCTGTATCCCTATGCAAATATACCTCACCACAGGAATATCATTCTCTGTCATGAAAGAAGCAAGAAAGAGACACTTCAACAGTACAGAATGCATCACTATTGACTACTCAAAACATATGTAGGAAATAATTAAATGTGGGGAGGGGTTAAGGTTTGTGACACCTATTAGAAGGGCAAATCACTCATAGTGTACAACCCAATTAATCCGCTAATCTATAAAATCCCCCTTTTTTGGGACCTTGTCAGCTAGTCTTAGAGTGTAGAAATGTGTGAAATGACCTGTGATCTAAGTAAAGCATCCACTTTTAAAGTTTCAGGTACAATTTGAGCCTTCTATATAAAAAAAATAAAATGTTTTTTGTTCTTTTTCTTTTTCCAATCTGATACACGATTCGTCTTTGTGTGTGTGTGTGTTGTTGTTGTGTTGTTGTTTAAATGCTATTGTTGTTGTGTTGTTGTTTAAATGCTATAAGGCAGCCCCAAGCCTGCAGTCAAGATATATTAGTCTGAAAACAGAGGGGAAAATATTATTTTTATTTTAAAAAAGAAGAGGCGACCGCCTCCCTAAAGCGAACGCTTTTTTTTCAATAATAAAAAAAGGAACAGTGGTCATCAAAAACAGGTTTAATGTTGTTGTTTAAAAGCTATATATGGCAGCCCCAAGCCACCAATCAAGGTGTATTAATCTGAAAACAGCGGGGTAAAGGTTACTTGTATTAAAAAAAAAAGACAAGAAAAGGCGACCACCTCCCTAAAGGGAACGCTTCTTTTTCTTTCATTAAGAAACGAGCAGTGGTCATGAAAAAAGGGTATACATCCAACGGTCATCAAAAATAGCTTTCACTGTACACATCTCCCTATGTTCTATTTCTGTTGGTCCTCAGAATCTTAATCACCTGCTATTCTTTGTATGCCTCTTATTTTAATTGTCAATCTCGAAAAAAATGTTTTGACACGAAACTTCGACTATTCTTTTAAAATCAATTCATTGTATATTTCTCAAAAATCTTGTGTTAAATATGGACAGTACAATATTCACTCTCAATAAACATATTGTGTCCCTGTAGTTAAGTTTGTACTTTTCCTACCACATAAGTGAGCGAAGACAGACCGAAACTTCTGAATATGAGAGAGATGTTCACTGGCCACACGGTCTTATTGCACCATAAATTATGTGCACGCATTAACTATAAGCAGCTATATAATTCTTATCGCGTGATATGGCTTGTAAACTGCGGCCAATGTGAGAAAAGAATCGATGAAGACAATCACCCGGTCGTCACCCAGTATAGTCAAGAGGATTTTCAAAACACGTATCTCAAGCAAAACAGTAATTTTATGCCTTATTTATTACACCAATAGTCATAATGTTGACGTTTACGATTTTCTATCAGAGGATGGTAATAGCTTCGTTCTCTCATTCGCATAGATGGTCGTAACCACGAAAATGTTTCACAGTTCCTTACACTCCAAACGTGAGAAATACTCAAAATATTATATTGGTGTTGTTTTTTTTTTAAGTAACCGCCCCACGCACGGCCACGGAACAAAGCAATTTGACGGGTTAGCTAAGACTAAGAGATCCAACCCCTCACCATCTGAAGAAATGTATGCATATGGGAGGACGGAGATGGAGCTGCAGGATAAAACAGCTGATAGGTCAGGATATTGTCGTGATATACTACAGTACACTGCCGGTTCAGTCTCTCAGGACAGAATAAAAAAGAGTGATTGGGAGCTACCAGCCTGATGAGGACGAAGATCCAGAGCAAAGCCAAGTGGCGCCCATGCCACTGTCACATCCAGCATGAGGATGAAAGTTGAGGCTTTTGTTTTTCCGAGTTGGGATGTTATAGCGTGTTCGCACAGTTACAGCTGTTATAAGTCTAAATTACTGGGCAGACGTTTCCCATTAATTTTGCCCGGACAGCGGCCGCCAAGCCTGCTCTTCTTCGATTTTAAATTGCGCAACGCGCATTTAATCAGGATGAGTGCAGTATTTTTAGATCACAGCTTTAATCTTTCAAAATATCTGCTGACGTGAGATTACACACACACGAGCCCAGTATTGTCAATAATGGATATCGATACCGTGACGTCAAAGTACATCCACAAGATCAGTGCTGGCTACAGAAGTCAAAGGTCAAGAGTCAAAACATGGCTCTCCTGGATATTTGGAACACAGTCCCCCTCAGTTAATGTTGCTAAAGTTGGCATTTTAGCACTGTCGAAGGCAAGCCAATTCGGAGTCAAGTCTACGTTAATGGTTGCGTGCAAGATTAATACAGCCAAAATGCCTTCCCCAACTCATTTGACCGGGATAAAACACTTATTATGAATATAATGCAAAACTTCACTGAAAAAATGCAGGGTCCATAATATTCACAAACTCGGCTCTTAGAAGTGAGTACTCACACCGAGGGCTAGTATCGAGATTACTCACGATCAATTTCGACTGGGGAGTGAACATTGATATGCCAGGTCCCTCATAAATAGTGGGAAGTGCCTGCGTGATACCACCAACCAAGCCAACCTCCTTCACGTGAACGTGTGGTCATATTTGATCCGATGCTCCCTGTTTTCACCAACATGACTCTGGCGGATGGCAAGCTGTCGACGCCGATAAACCGACCGATCCACAGGGAAAACTTGGACTAAGGGTGGGGTAACCCTTCAAAAACCCTCGGCAGTGCAGGACCCCGACCGCAATCGCCTAGGAGAAGACACCTCTAAACAAACCCGAGAAGACAGCTCTCGTCAGCAGAGGACTGCCACTGTCTAGAGAGCATACTCAAAATAAAGATGTTCCCCGAAACGGAATGTGCCAGCCATCAGGCAGGAAGGAATAGGGAATATACAAACAACCCATGCTCAATTTCACTAAGGCACAGCCCTAATTTCAACCCACCAGACGTCTTCAATCTTGTGATGAAAACAAAAAACTTCACGAAATGTGAAACTGTCATAATTCAGGTCTCTGCACACGGATTGATCTGAACTTTTACCTGCCAATTCCTTTCGCTTTGGAGATCGGTATTCTTTTTGCAGATTTCCGGTGTCAAAACGACCTGTGTTTTCTTTCTTTTTTTATTCTTTTGTCTTGGGTAACGAAAGCGATGTATGCGTCATTACTTTCCAAGCTCTAAATCACGTCAAAAAGAAAGTGATGAATTCTTAACTCTCGCAGCGTGAGGCGCCTCGGGTCCAATCTCTCGCTGGTTGCGTGACCATACGAATAATGACTGCTGCATGTATTGTCTGCCGGCCGATCAGGAGGAGATACACATAATATTCTATTGCCGCATTCAAGCGTAACGAGCGGGCAGTAAGATATACTGTAATTATTCTATCATACATCACGAGGGATAAGTTCATTGTTATGTTTCTCTCGGGTATGCCGTTCACTGTGTGAGCGGTTCGATTAATGTTGTGGCAGATACGAGGTGCGATACAAAAGTCTCCGGGTTGCGTCTATAAAGGCTCGCTGACTTGCTTACGTGTAACATTCCACCATGACATCACCTACGAAGTAGTCCAACTGAGATTCGGCACTCTCATCCCTGCGCCGCTACCATGCCTACAAGCACCTTGATAAATCTTTATGAGACATACTGGCAAGCAACATCTACAATTCGGCCTGTATCTCCTCTTATATCTCATATCTCCTTCTTTTTGGCTGAATTTTCATCCTTGAGATGAGGAAGAAGTTGCACAGAACTGTCTGCAGGTCAGACGGTCAATGCACACTTGGCACTGCGGGATCATGAGGCGACTGCAACATATCTGAGATTACAGAGGAGATACTGGCGTAATCGCAGACGGTGCTTGAGAAGCTGACACACAAAAAACCTCAGGGATTCTCCCGGATATGGAATCACTCTGCTGATTCCCCACTAAACTTCTTCGAAGGTGATGGAGGAACGCATCACCTAGAGTGAGTATATGAGCTTTTATGGTACAGTTCGGGGTCCCGTGAATCTCACCTCGTGACATTACCTGATGACTGGAAGACGAAATTTAACCCTTCCTCTCTCCTCCCCACCCCAGGCAAATTTGCGTGCGCTTGGCTTATATACAGAGAAGGAAGAGTGCATTGCGATACCAACACGCCATACACAGAACGCAAAAGAAAAGAGATGATCAAAACAAAGGTGTGAAACCTCACTGTAAGTTTGATGGATTCATGGTGACTTATACGGCCATCTACTGATGTTATGAGCAGAAATAAACCTTAGGACGAATGAATAAGTGTCATAAGAAAGTTATCAAAGGCACGTTTTAATGACTAGAAGTATGTCATAATTTCATCAGAAGGAGACGTGAAATGGTAAAAAAAAAAAAAGCGGCAGATCTTGACAGGCTCCTGATTCCGTTGTTTTTTTTTTTAAATGAGTTAGGAAAAGAGTGGACAGAAAAAGAACAGCCTCCGACAAGACTGACATAAGCTCGTTAAACAAGTTAATACGTTTATTGGTATGAGTCCTGGCCAAAGCTGTGGTACAAGGGCGCATAATACATTATACGACATGAACATTTAAAGCATTATGACTACTAAATTTACACCACTAACTGTTTTGTTCACAATGTACATGTGCATTTTATAATTAATTTTTAAAATACACCACTCACTTACACTAATATCAATTCTATCGGAACATTTGTTCTTTTTCTGTTAATTACTTAGTAACTTTTTTTCCGTTACTGAATTTTTTTTGTAACACAATTTAGATGTATTTTTTTGCTACAGTAACTGACACATTCGTTTCCTTACTCTCAAACAATATCGGCCCCTCTGTAACTCTCTCTCTTTCTCTCCTCTTGCTCTTTCTTTTTTTTTGTCGCTCTCTTTCTCCCTCCTCTCTCCCTCACGTCTCTTTTTCACTCCTCTCTCTATCTGTCTCCGCCTCTCTTTCTTTCTCTCTCTTTAGCCCGCACTTTCTGAACCTCATTATCATAACCGCTTTTCATGGATTGAAAGACAAGTCCAGCACTACCGCAGTGACAAGCTACCGGTGCGATATGAAAGAAGGTCTTCGCACAAGACAACTCTTCATTGATTTGCCTGAATACACGGAGTCTCAATCAGTCAATGTACCCTACGACTCCGGCGGCACAGGTGTCACTTAACTTTTAGCACCTTCATGCCAGAGACGAACTTAAAGGAATCCATGTTAAAAACGATGAGGCGCAGATGAACATTACAACAGGGCTAGTTATGGAAAAGGGAGGTGAGGGCAGGTGTAGGAAATATGGGATGGCTGTGAATTCTTGCAAAGCAAAGAAAATCTGATAAATAACAAATCTCATAACGGCTACTCCTCTGTAACAACCGCAAGGATCCATTGCCGCGTGAGAAACTTGACTGCACAGGCTGAACTAGAGTTACGTCAACTTGAGTCTTCCCTCAAGAGTCTTTTTATTTGTCCACGTTCTCTTTTTACATAAGTAGAGTATGGAATCAATTGGCATGACACATCAAACTTTCCGATCCTGCTTCCTGATTGCAGATTTATAAAGATTATGTTACTTAGTGAGGATGTGATCTCTTGGATGGTGTGATATGGGAATGAAAATTCTGACAACTAGCTTATAATGATTACACCATTAAACATTTAGACAGCATAAGAGAGAAATTCGATAAAGGAAATATGCATTGGAATGACAGAAAATAAGAACCGAACGCGATGACATCATATTGATCCTAACTTCCTGAGGTACTACCGTAAACAACTGGCATCGTTTAGCATTATCTTGTCAAGTCTAAAACTAAACACTTGCTAATAGCTCTTTAGCCCGATAACAGTGGCCACATTCCTGCTCATGTAATTAAGAGAATAATTAAAGTGATCAGTTAAAGAAAGAAATTCCATGCTGGTTGGGTTAACAGGGCTTTTTCTTTGCCTAACATCTCGATTATCGAGTGTCAAGGTACACGCACGGTGTATGCAGACCGCACAGGCCTACTACTATATCACTCAGTGCTTCGCCAAATGCCAAACAGTCGGTCATGAGTGCTTACATTACTGTAGCGAGCAAGTGTCAATAGGTACTGGCGTGTAGTGAAGAGGCACTGAATACGATAGCTTCTCCTTAGAAACGCCACTGACGTTGCTACTTTAATTCACAAACCAAGACGCTGTGCAGGAAACAGAATACTTCTTTATTGGTAAGAAGGTGGAACCAGCAAATAATTTACAAAGCACAGACCATACCAGCCAACCCTCCCAACTCTCTCACTCTCGTGCCTTTTATAATAATTTCAGTAGAAATTCTAGAATAAATGACGTCATCATCATATGATGCGCCCAAACAAATATGCTAGTCTAGAACGTACGAGCAGCAACTTCCAGACTAATTAGAATCAAAACATTCCGATCGCGGCCCCACTCGAACCCTCGAGAAGGCTAATACTGCGTTCACTCGAAGCATCCTACCCGAACCTTCGGGACGGCTAATACTGTGTTTACTTAACGTACCATACGGTCGACCTGACCTTGACACTAGACAGTCTCACTAGCGGTACTGCCGCCGTAGTTAAAAGAGAGAAAAAGAAAAAAATAACTGATCTCAACACGGTCGGCCGCTACTAACTCGTAACTGCAACATTGTCGAATCGTGAAGGACCGGAGCCGCGTGCGGTCCAGGGCCGTATAACAAAGGAAGGGGGGGGGGGCACTAGCCTAAACAAACAACAAGCATCACAAATGTTACAATTACAATATCATGCTTACGGCATTCCGCCTAAGACTTCTAAAGACATTTACCCGCTTAATTTTAGTTTACATTTAGATGTAGGGAAAGGTAGTGAGTCACCATATATTATACTACGAGGGTAAAATGAAATAATCGTCTTCTATGGTCCCCTTCATTGCTCATCAGCCGGGTTTAACCTGTTTGTCTGTTTTGATGTTTTGTTTTTTTTCTTTCCGGGACTGGCTGAATTGTTTCAGAGTCGAATGTTTACACAGACTGCATTTACCTCAGTGTTACCAATCAAAAGTTTAATTACTGTATTCAGAAGCATTGTGCTGCTACAAACATTTTGATAGACAGTTGTAGTGAGGTGATATAGGAGCAGTTGTCATGAGGTGATATTGGACCTTTACGATAGTAAGCTAAATAACGCCATCGGTCCCCTCCACCCCCCCCCCCCCCCCCCCCCCNCCCCCCCCCCCATTTCTTCATCAGACAAAATGGACAGCCCCTACTACATCCGATTTATTGACCAGGCCATCCAATTTCCGTTTAAATGCCTGTAGATGATCGCGCATAACTAAAGAAAAAATCAATCAAATAGACAACACGGCGTCATTTCCTCTCACATCCGTTGCCATGCGAGATCAGGACAGTGCAAAGCCATAATATTATCGTTAAATAATGGTATTGACCGTTTAATAACTGCTTAGTGAAGATGTGATCTATTGGATGGTGTGATATGGGAATGAAAATCCTGACAAGTAGCTTATAATGATTACACCATTAAACTTTTTAGACAAGCAGCTTATAAAGATTCCATCAATGAAAATTTAGACAAGTAACTTATACTGACTACATCCTTATGAAAGGTTGGCATCATGTAGTGGGCCCTACGCCCTACAAGGTAACAGTCGATATACTTGATTTAAAAGCTCATGGTTTTGTGTTTGATTCCTAGCAGAGATAATTAATTTTACAGCATCAGGTGATACAGGTATTTCGACCTTATCACTAAAAGGTGACACGATCACATAATGCGGGAAATTCGACTTATATACTGTTTTCCATATATTTTGTTTTTTCTAGTTGCTCAGTGTCGGTTTGTTCCTCACACTTCCTTTTTAACACCATCACCACCAACAACAACAACAACAACAGCTTTAATCGATACCATTAAAAAATGGTAATAAAATAAAAATAAAAAATAAAATAAAAAGGTGGGGAAGCGCCGGCCCAGGACAGTTAACCACCCTTGCATACTCACCGGTTGCTGAAAACACGCAAGGGAACTACACTGCAATCAATTCGATAGGATAACTCTTTGGTGTACTCAGCAGAGAGCGGCGGTATTGAGTACGTGGATCAATTACGATGGTGTCAATTGAAAAAGAGAACTCAAGACACGCCTTAACCACGCCACAAGAAGTTGCTATGACAGTCAACGAGTGGAGTGAAAGGAAACAATAAGGGAGGCAGAAGTAGATAGAAGAAAGACAGAGACGGCGGGTGGGGAAAGGGGGAATTTAATAATGATCTAGCCTGGTTGGAAATCACGATAATACATTCAACATGCGCAAACCTACCGATGAGTGCTGTGAGGAGCTACAGCAATTACCATACAGGCTCAAAACCTCGCATGCAGGTATGAAGATGAAATATGCAATTTTAAATAGTCCCTCAAAAATCAGAAAACTGGCCATGGGGACAGAGGAAGGGGGTTGGATTTGAATTTCGAAGGCTTAGATAGGTGTAAATATACATTTGCAGACTCAGAATAGGTGAGGTTTAGCCACTCAAGTATAAACTTTGTGATTGTTGCTGGGTAGGTAAGGTTACCCTGTTTACTGAGTGAAAAGGCCTAAAATACTAGGTAGCCTGCTTCACTGCCTAAGTTCTCAAAATCTGATTGGTTTAGGAGCATTTTTCTTTGTGTCAAAATTGAGAGGAAAAGCTAAACAACATGTTTGGAAAGTATTTTGGCTTGGAACCCCTGGATATATTAATGAGAGGTGTAAAACCTTATATGGCCAACAACAGTGGACAAAAAAATGGCATCTTCATACCTGCATGCACGCACGCACATGCTCTTAACTCTGTTCATAATGATAAAACATCAAAAAGAAGAATGAACAGCTATATATTTTTGCTGATAGAAGTTTTTCAATTATTCTAGAGTAAACATGGCCCATGTATGTATTATTAAACTACCTTTTAAAAAAAGTATTTTTTTCACAAGCCTGGTCTAATACACTTGGTAGTAAAAATACAGCTGCACCTTAAGTTACCCCAAAGACTCCCGATCACATTCATTCCTTATTTCCAACGCTTAGCATGTGCATCTTGTGGTTCTGATACAAGCAAATGTTTGGGACATAGAAAGAAGATACTCCTACAAAAAGTACATGTAAATGTGTTTTCATAGGACAGTAACAAAACGCATTTGGCCCTGTAACAGTATCCCATTTCAGTATAATGCGAAATTAATGAATAAATTATCTACGTTTCGAAGCAATCAAAGGTCACTAAATATTAAAGTCTGAGTGCCTTACCTGCAGCTGTGACAATGGGGTCTTGTTATCTCCCGAGTCCAGAGATCACAGCTTTAATATACAAGGAATTGGAAGTGAAATTCTTTCACAGGAAGACACAGCTGTGAACTACACATTTACTGCAAAGAGAAGTAATTTACTGATACAATATGTGGAAGAGACATATTAATAGATTATTTCATGTTCATGGTTGCCTTGAGGATGAACTAGATCTATTCTGAATGTTACCCAGTGGATTCTGAACATTTTTACTGTTTTGGTAAAATCTCCTCAAGGCCTTTCACATTTCACATGTTATGAGGTTGCACTGTAATTGTAGCAGAGTGGTAAAAACATGCTACACTGTGCCTTTGTATTTCCTTTCATACCAGTGAGTTAACATTCAAAATTCACTTGGATATATTTTACAGTCCTCAAACATTAAAGTATAAGATGATTCAAACTGAATTCAACATTTTCAAACATTTATCACTTATCGCTATGTATCACTTGAAAAATATATTCTCCACCAAACTGAATAACTCCAATTCCCTCCCTTCCCCTTCCTTCCAATTGTGGAACCTGAAAGAGGTACATTTCTGCCATTAGACAACAATACCATTTAATTCATAATAAACTTTCAAAAGTGATCAGCTTTACTGTGTCAACTTGCACTGCCACTGCTTAAAAACTTAAAGGTCATTGTGAGGTATGAAATGAACACAGAGGCATGATGCCAGACTACATTCATGTGAATTCAATAGCATGCTTCACATCAGAGCTCTGTTTTTCCAATTTTCACAAGTAGAAGATTTTATACTGCAAAGAAACTTTACAGATAATTATTTACTGACTGTCCTCTACATGTTATGACAAAAGAAAATTAATTTAAAAACCCATCTGGTATCTGAAACATGCAAGCACATCCAAGTCAAGTCAAAGTCCACAGCCATTTAAAGGCAGAACTTATCTTTCCAACAGTAATGACGGGATCTCACAACTTTAATCTNCACACACAACACAACTTCATAGTTTCAGTGTCTGTCGACCTTTTCAAACTTGGTTTCAGTTGAGAACGGGACAAACATTTCGAACATGTGGTAGCTTTTAAGGGTTTTTTTTGTGGTGTCACAGTTGTGTTGTTCTTTCATACCTTTCAGTGAACTCCATGTTTTGACTAAAGCAACCAGACAGCTTAATCACAGTTTTTCCATGAATTTGAAGACTTTCAATATAAGACCTCACTGACTGATCCTTAGGTTTTCTTACAATGTCAGAACTGGAGGCAAGGTATACACGCATAGATGCATTTGCATTGGGTCTGAACAAATATTATACCTAACATCTTTCAGCTTATGAAACTATCTCATCTGACAGGCTGCTTAGTACATTCACACTCATTCAAGTATCTGTGGCATAAGATCTGTGAAGTGAATATGGCATGACAACTTTCTACTCTTGCCAAAAGGGTAACGTTAACAATAGCATTCCATCGTCACAAAATTAGAAAAAGACAATGACTCTCCCTTTCTGGTTGCACATAAAATGGCACACATCCATGCATTATTCAGCTGCAATGTGGGTGCATTTGACAAAATGTGAATTTATAATATTAGGAAAGTGATTGTGAGACTCAGGATTCCAAATTTTCAGACACCAAGAGACTTTGTGCACTAAGCTGCATCATAGATATCTCTGTTTACAACATAAGGGATGCCATAAGAGCAGCCATCAGGGCAGTGGTATAAACTTCTATCATTATAAATCTCTAAAGGTAATAGATTCTTATCTGACACAGGCAAAGACAATGTAAATTCTGGATTATCTCCATGGCTTCACAATTTACAGTTACTTTCAGTTTCAGTTTCTGAGCTAAAATGTGTTTTGCTTAGAGCTGACCAGTGATTGGATTAGCCGCCCACCTCACACCTACAGTGAAATGAGCACAAAACTGCGAATGCAGATATGCAAATCATCATAATGCTGAAACTCCTTTATGTACTAGTTATCTGATCTGTACTTTCACCCGGAGTATTGAACAGTTATGCTCAAAACGATAAGTATTTCTATTTGGCTATTCCTTCTGGCATGTTATCATTTTCATGTGGCACTGTTTAGGAAGGACGATCCTGACACTTACACATGACTGACACAGTGTTGGCTTTTCATTTTCAAAACCAAGTACATGCAGCAAAATAAATTTCATTTGGTGTCACACAATCATCTGTATGTATAATTCACATCTGGTGCATATATAGAGAGGCTCATCTAATACTGAGAAATGTAACACAGAGTACATAACAGGCCATTACTGTGTAAGCAATATCAGCATTCTTAACTTTGTGTTAATGAAGGGATATATACAGAGATAAGAGTGGTCTAGATTAAAAGGTAGAACAAGAGGGATACTTCCAGTCTTGTTGAGCTCCATGTTGACAGTAACAACATTTACTTGCTGACTTATTCCCAGACCTTATTGTTAAAGGGTCAGTGGGTATTGATGGGACAATGAGGCCCCTATCTCTTCAACACCAAACTGGTGATTGTCATTTTCTCATAAGCTCAACAGTGTCAGTTGAATTATGTCACTAGACTATGCTTGTCAAGAAAGGGTCTTTAGTCCAGACATACATGTCCCACACCCTAATGCTTGATGAGACAATAGCTTTATGTTCATGTAGCAGCGTTAAGATTCAGCTTTATGACAACTGACATTAAGATATTTTCCTGTCAGAGAGTCATTAAGGGCTGAAATAGAATAGATGCTTTCTACAAATACAATTGACTCTACTGAATTGCAACACCTCATGAACATGAAAAAAGTTGTAATTAAATAGAGATGAGATTAAATGATGCTTGTTATTTTCAGCCATTCTTAATAAGAGAGAGTAACCTTCTCCTTCTATACCCTAAATAAAAATGCACTACCAACGTCTTCTAGCCATGTGACAGTATAGGTTATGCAGCAACATCTCAAGACACATATCCTTAAACTTATCAGTCCACCTTCCTGGCTCTATGTGCCAAAGATGGCAATTAAGCAGAGTCGACTGTTGAATGTTGAATGATTTCAAATGTTTCTATTGACTCCCTGTATACATTTAACACCTTCTGCATTAACAAATTAACCTCTTGACCTCATGCGAGTCGAAACTGACTAAGTGTGGCTCATTACTGTCCTCATCCATGTAGGCCTATGTTTGTCTTATTGTTAAATTTTTATCTACACAGTACATATACTCAAATGCCCCCCCCCCCCCCCCCCCCNCCCATCCCAAAAAATAAAAGTAAAATTAATGTACATATTTTCTCCCGGTGATATGAGTTGGAGGAGGCATTCCTCTCCTTGCCATAAATCTGAGGGAGAATTTGTAAATTTTTGAGAGATTTTAGATTCTTCTCCAGTAAAGCAAACTTTGGAATGCAGGAAAGAAGAGAAGACTAGCACGCACTGAGTGTATTTTTAGGGAGAATTTTTAAATCACTATTGCACAGCTGGAGAACACACATGAGAGTTAAGCAGCATTACAAACTGACATAAACCGATGGAGCGCGTCGTTATGAGCAACCCTGCTTGGTATTCTTTGGTAATACGGTATTAGTCTACAGGATAGTCTATCTCCTTAGTATCTGAACATTCATAAAAAAGACAGAACTCTTCATTCGAAAACTTACCTGATCTCTCCAATCAATTCCGGGTGCTTCTGAACATGCCTATGCGTGAGAGATTTATTTATAGATCTAATTAAATCTGCCCATGCCTGCCCTCCCGTTCCATGCCTCTCATGTCACACCATAGGCCTACCTTGGCTTGGGCTATGTCGGAAGTGATAGTCTAAGTCATAAGTGAATAAGTGTAACACGCTCTGCTCAGGCAGGGAAGGTAATGCTTTCCGACGTCACGGCACTGTTGTAGAAGAGATTGAGATCAATACAAACTAGATCTAGTCTAGATCTAGTCTAGATCCACTTCTCTAAGGAAGGAAGAAAAATCGATAACTTACCAGATACTGTAAATTGCCTATTATCAGATCTTTCAACACGCGAGCTCAGTTTCACAAACAGGACACAGGGTTGGTACTAGCAACATGAGCATCGTGTATAGGCTATTGTCAGGAAGTGGAATGTTGCCGGTCACCCCTGTTAAACGCAATTTAATTGGTCGACGGCAGTTCCAGATAATAAAAGGCACGCTGCCATTGGTACAAAGGAGGCTATTGTAAAAATAGACCTGGATAATGGATCGGATCTGGAAGTCGCATTCAATTGATTAGCAAAAGCGAATGAAATGAAAGGTCGGATAAGATTCGTACTGAATGTTATGGTTCAGTGCATCGAGTGTAGTATGTCTCGCCGTTTGCCCTCTCCAGGGTTTGTTTAAAGTGTAATGTGACGTACAGAAAGTCGAAAAGTACCATTTGGCAGCTGAAACCGACTTAGTCTACGTCACGACAAAGCCGTTTGTGAATGGGTTGGGATAAGGGTGGGTATTGGGTTTGCAAATAACCTGAACCCTCTTTCATTAACCCTCTAATTCCCAAGTAGACCCTAAATATGTGAAAGTTCTTGACCTCACGGCGTTTTTTTTTTCTTTGCACTTCCCTAACCTTGCTTCGGTGACGTGATGTCCAGCCAGTACGATCATCGAGGATCTTTATCGGGGAAGCAAAAGTTTTTTATAGGCCGGTAGGCTTTATAGCTTTGTTGATATGTGCATTTATGTATTACTATTCATTAATTAATATAATAATTGATGAAACTGGTGATTTATTTAAAAAATAAAGCATGCTTTTCCATAATTTGTTCTTTACTACTTATAATCAATCTCCAGAACCTATTGCAATAATTTGAATTAATATTGTCATAGGGGCAGGCGATTTAAATTCAGGTATGGATTGACGAGGAGTTTGACACTTAACGAGATTTCACCCCTTCTTTTTTTTCCCCCTAACACCAGGTGAGGTCATAATTCAGTATTATGGTTCATGTATATGCAGCTTGAAAACGAGCTAGTATTGTTTACTTTCTAAAATACCATCTCCATTATATGATTCCTGGCTTCCTAATGTACATAAGATAAGCCACTTTAGGCTTTAAAAATAAGGCCCAAGAGTGACCATGTGAAAAATGTAGATCTATGTCCTCTCTTTAACAACTCCTTTAGAAAAAAAAAGCGGCTT
>JAWQUT010000095.1:756936-785799 GCA_033807755.1 Ellobium chinense
GGGGCTCCATCTAACAAAAAAAAAAACAACTTCCTAACTATTCACAACTCTTTACATTTAGGATCGAAGGTGTTGTAAGCCTAGAAAGGGTTTTGTGGTTAAAGTAATAAATCATACGGTACGAATACTAACGAATGTGGAGATTGGCCCTCAATCCAGCCATTCAGGGTCCATTTTAAACGAAAAGTTTAGGCGAGGTAGTTGATTTCATCCATATAAACTAAGGAAGAATAATACTTAATAGGTCCGGACCTCAGCACAAGTTCATTTCAACCCAAACTTCACAAACTACTGGAACGGCCTGTTGTTGAACTATCTCACGCTGGCTGGCATCTTGCGGTCGCGACCGTTCTTGAGAACGTCAGCATTTACTGGATTCTTTCCCATCTCTGTTATTCAGACTTGCCAAGAAATGATCATGTTTCAGATTCAAAGACTTGCACATAAACGATGATGATTGTAATTAATTACAGTATGTAGTTGTGAACTAATTGGCATTTCTGAGATGTTCTAACAGAGTTTTGTTCGTACTTCCATTCTGTGACTTTTATTTAGTTTACTGTATCCTTCTTCTTTGGCAATAGGCTGTTTGAAACGGTTGTCCAGCTCGCAGAATGATGCACTGGCAAACATGGAAACGATTTTTCGCCTGTTACTGTTAAGGAACGCACAAAATGACAGGCCATGTACCATCCTGTACAAAGAGATAGACCATGTACCGTCCATTCCATGTCATTATAACTCATCGGGAGCATGAAAAAAAACTCTGTGATTAAGAGGATTGTTACAGAAAGCAACACGACAAATTGTGTTTCATTACTAAGAAATATGTTGATGAAATGTGGGTATGGGTATATTTGGGAAAGTCATAGTGTAGAAAATGCATCACTTTTATTATCAGAATTCGAATAACGTTTGCATATGTTTATCCAAGAATGCCACAGTGGCGTTGAAAGTTTAAGCGAAAACAGATTATACAGACATATTGCTATATATTTAAAATGCCAAGATTTTTATTGGATGTAAAGCAAAAACATATTAGAATGGCCATTACAAAGTTTAGGTTAGGATCACAGTTTTATGATAGAGAGAGGAAGGTGGCAGAGACCAAAACTAGATTACAGCAGGAAACAGCGTGAAAGATGTAGGGAAATAGATGAAATCCATATTATGGTCGAATATTATCGTTTTAGGAACCTTAGATCGCAATTTCTACCACAGAGGCTTGTCACAAGGTCATGCATGTCTAAATTTATAGAATTCCTTAAATTAATAGCATTCGGAAAGTTTTTTCGTCAAATTCTAATAGAATATTCAGTTTTGTAATTTCTCCTGATGGCATAAAAATCATAGCACTTGTGAGTGTGTGTGTGCATCGGTATGTAAGTATGTGTGTGTGTGTGTGGGGGNTGCGTGTGCATATCTGTATATACACATATTTGTGTGGGCAAGAAAGGGGGGGGGTAGAAGCAAACGTGAATACATAGTGAAGATAACGAGTTTAGCGGAAGAAGGCGTGACCGATACTGAGAAGTGTGATGATTATTGTACTTGAATGTTATGTACTTACAGAATTGACCGGAAGGCCTGTTAATAATATTGAATTGAACCGAACTGCTAAATACTACACAACAATTACAGGACTATTCTCTATTGTCACTATAAGAGAAGACAAGCAAAACTCATGAAACATCACGAAAGTTTAAAAAAATCTATCTCAAAATCTTGACCACTGTCCATTCACACACAAATCACAAAACACATCAGTATGTTTCCACAAGGTTTTTTTTATTTTTTTTTTCTTTCATTTCTCAGATAATACAGTAGATTGAAAAAAAAAAACAACAACAAACATACACACAACAATTTTACTAGGGGCAAAAAAGTATGGGAAATGGTTCCCAACTTGTAGTGAAAGCCACAGTGTGAATGACATGACAGGATGTGGGTACAGGGGATGGACTAACCTGTTATTTCATGGGTTGGTTGATATAGTCAATGTTACAAATTCATCAAAGCATTCATTGTTAATACATTATTATAATCATTTAATGCAATCAATATCTTAACATTTCATTTTGAACAACAGGACAATTTAGGTGCTAAAAAGTGCCATCATGACTACAATATACACATGTAAAATGTCATTATTCAAAATTACATTATTTAGCACTCAGTTTGGTTAAGTTTAATTATCGTATGGTCAGACGGGCCACTCAAGTACACCATTACCTAGAAATTTCTGGAGATGTCTGCTACTGAACTAGAGACAAAGAAAGAAATTCAGAATAAGTACTTGCTACTGATAGCCCGCAGGAAAGGCTGCATCATTTCTGTACTTGTATCAGTGAAAGTACATGTGCTACCAACCTGAAGAACTCAGTTCTTTTGTTCTGACACATAAGATTCTTCAGATCAGTACTGAAATTATCAGTAGGTGCATTTCAAACTGTCTTGATAGCAAAGGTTCCCATAACATTTATGTACATATACATCATTGATTTAGTCAGGGATTACATGCATCCGTTACAGTGAGAAGAGGAAATTCAATGCAAAACAGACACTGACCCTAAGTATCAAATTCACCTACAAATTCTCACTTTATTACACACTTCATGTAATCAAGCACTGACAAGAAGTTTTAATTCATGTATAACATCAATATTACAAGCTATCAAAACTTGTCAAAATGGTGGCTGCAATACTTCATTAAGCTTATTGTTACCCATTTCACAAAGACAGTAAGAGGCCAAAGGTGATGACTTTGGAGGAGATTTCTATTTCAGCCGAAGAAGGTTCTGAAACAACACACCCGCCTGACACCTTTGAAATGCTGTTATTCTGACCCATTTAAGGACAGGTGCTCACAAACCCTGGTTTACTCTATATTTCCATTTTCCCTAAATTCTGCATCCATTATATATCCCTTACAATGCTGAAGACTTGGCAGAAATGGTGTCCACACAATCATTCAATGATACTTAGAAACACATATGAGCAAAATGCTCCCTAATATGCTGTAAATAATATCTTCACCATAACTTTTCCAAAAAATCTGGGTAGGAAATTAACATCCTCACCAACATTCATGGTATTGTTACAGAAGTTGTAATGAACATGAAGAAGCTAAGTTCCCCAATTCCCTCTCTTGAAATATTCACAATAAAACATCTTACAAGTCTCCGCAACAAGGCTTGTGACATGCAGGCATTAAAGAGAAAAAAAAACAAAAACCACAACTGCCCCTTTCTGCCTTCCTTTAACAAATTAAAAAAAAAACACCAAAAAACATCCCACCATCTCATTTGCATTTGCCATCCACTCACCTTCACAAGACATCAGGATCACGTATTTTTTGTCCTGCCTCAAGACATTTGTGAACAGTTATAAAATAAAAAGCAGGAGACTGTCTGGCATGGTTAACTTGTACATAAATTATATACCGATCGTATTGTAAGGCAATGGAACTATAAGTGGATGGCAAGATGGAACAAAGTCTTCATCCATATTCATTATTTCCCTGGACAATAACCAATTGTTTTCAGAATCAAGAGTTTTCGAACAACAGATGAAAATTTCATGTATTCCTATGAAGCACCCAGTGAAATAAGAAATTTCACATTCGCTGAGCAAATAAGCACAAGTTGACTAGTCTTGCTATTGCAGCCAAAAACTGCCTGCCCTAAATAGCACTGTCATAACATTTCTGTTGGAACGCTGATGGTGAAGAGAGTATAAAAATAATATCACTAAATTTCAAGATTCTGTGAGCAAGAATTCTCTAAAGCCATCTTTCGTCTCCATGACAATACATATCACCATAGTTTGCTAGTGTCATAAAGGACTGCTCAAACCTATGAAGCAGCCAATAGTATTCAGGAATGGTTTACAAAGTTACTGTCAAAAAAGTCTGAGAATCCAAGCCAGCATGGTGTCTTTAAGGCATCTGGTACACAGATACAATCATAATGCACATTGGGACACTGGTAGGCTCAATCAGATTAATTTGCACACAAAGGTACATTAACACTATGTGTGAAATGAGGACATTCATCCCGTGAGTGCACATTATAAATAGGTAGGCCTCAAATCATGAAGTGCATCAAATACAAGGCAAATACAAACTGTTATAATATCAAGAAGGATGTGATGGCAAACACATATAAAAAAAATTCTGAAATAAATCTTCAAGTTGAAATATATGATAAGAGCAAGTTGTCTGCTGCTTCCTGACATTACTGCTTCTTACTATGCTATGCATGTAAGTTGGAAAATGATCAATAAGTTAAAATCTGAAAGAAAAAAAATTATCAGCTTACAGGTACCTGGCTCTGATTGAAAACATTCACATGGTATCACTGCAATTAATTTTTTTAGATCTGCTAAGGTTCTGGTAAATAACATCTCTCTTTTTCCTTTAAAAAATATTGCAGACAGCCAGGACAAGTGGTCTAGGACACATGAAACAGTCTGATAATGCCAAGTCCTACCAGCCTTGAGAAATAATAAAATAGCCAAACAGCAGGATAGGACTTGCTCTGAGAAAACTCATCACAGGAGAGATGAAGATAAATGGACATTTCCACATTTATGCTAAAAGGATTTTCAGTTATCAAACAAGTCTTGAATGCAGTATCATTAAACAATACCACACCGGTAGAAAAGTTCTTTCAATCTTATCTGATGGTAAAGACTGGAACACATTGTGTTTTCTAAAATGAACTACTTAGCCAAGTTCCTTAACTTTGTTTTAAAAAAGCGAAAAAAAAATGCAAAAAATTACTGCCCTTATTTCTGAAAGGTCTGCTATTTTTTTTTTTTTTTGTCTTTCCTGTCCATCATTTTGCAGCCTATCTATGTAACAAAAGGCTGCGCATGAATAAAATTTTACAATAAACATAGTGAATGGAAAGCTGGATATCATTTATTTGCTTCAGAATAATAAACAGTGCAAAGATTTCTCAGTGCAAAATTAATACTTGGCAAAGGGGTGATAAAATTTATCAAAATGCTTATTCACAGCTAAACCAATTCACTTGCAGGTCTGTACTGTAAGTGGGAATGTCACCAGTCCAATTTTAACATCTCTGGTAGTACACAAAAAAAAAAAAAATTTGCTGGAACATGCCCAGGCCACTGCATTGTTTTGCAATTCATGATATGAATGTGAAGAACGCATTTAACTAAAATAATATGCTTGGAAAATCACTAGGCAGATAAAAATAAATAGGAGTAAATGCATGAGAACTGTGAAAGTGCACTATTTCATCATCTGGCAAAACTAAGGAAAAAAACTGGGTATATATACTTTTACATGAATATAAATGACTATCGCAGGTCAAATACTGATTTAGTTTTGTAAAGCTAATTTGAAATATATCCTTAACTTTTTAAGCCTTGCCTTACCTATCCCTAAAACAATGGAGGGTTAATCCATTTAAATGTCCTGTGCACCACACACAAAACTCTGGGTAGAAAGAAAAAAAAAAACAACATCAAGGGAAATTAAATTAGGGTCTTTCAGACGTCTTTGAACATGGCAATGACTCTAGGGAATTCTAAATAAGGCCACAAATAAACAACTACATAATTTTCTCTTCCCTTTGGAACAAGGCAAAGAGTATTCAAATAAAATGTGTCATATTCAATACTGTTTTTGTAAGTTTTGAGACAAAGCCATCCATTAGATACCAACTCACAACCACTGTTAAAATGATATCACATATCATACAACATCTGTTTATACTGGATATTGTATGCTACTATTTTAGCTCAGAAATACAATATTTGCTTTTTCTCCTTTGCCAACATTTCTTAAATTCAAATAAATAATTGAGCAATCACTTTGACACATTAATATTTCTTTTTTTTTTTTTTTTAAATTCAGGTTTCACTGAATGAATCCTACAGTATATGGCAAATGACACAACAAATGCCTTCCTTAAAATGTAAATGTTCTCTTTAAATAAATGTCCATCTATTCATACAACTGGTCTCATAATATCTTATTGCTCAAGTCCATCACAGAAGAAGCCCAAGGCAGGCTGGCTTTATTCCTTTGTTCGCAGTAGGGATGTATATGTTCCCTTTTACTTATGCACAATCTTCTGTCCCAGTAAACTTGTTACATTTCAGCCATAACTAGTGTTACTTCTGTGTGTTGACTTTTACATAAACTGGTCCTCTGTTGACAGTTGAATGAGGCAAATGTGAATGAGGAGGATGCGGTAAAAAACCTGATATAAAAAGAATTTTATATGTCCCAACCTATATTCATCACTTCTTGCACTCATACCTCTTAGTTAAATAACTGGAAGATCAATGTGTTGTGATTCCATGAGTTTTCAGACAAAACAATGTGGTTAAAACAACTCAAAAAATAAATTTTGTGAAAAACTAATTCCTTGACTCCTTCTGTGGCAGACAGTCTCATTTACACTTTACAGCCAGCTGAAATCGGAATGCTGAGTTGATAAAGGTGCAACCAAAATGACACTGCATTTAATGAACCTATAAACAAAGTGCAGTGCCCGTTCATCTGATACAACTTGAAACTGACTCCGAATGAGAAAACAGAGATGCTCAAATGTGAGATATGGGCAGGTCTCCAAGCTGAAATGTAGTGAAATCAAGCCACAGAATACTTTCCACCCTCTCTGCTAAAGGAAAGCCATTCTGACATCAGGAAAATGTGATCTGACCATATGAAAAAAAAAAAGAACAGAATGACCCACCTGTCTCCCATATTGTTCCATACATGTCTACCACCTATGCTTGCAAGCATTTAACATTGAGTAAGTTTTAAGAAAAAAAACTTTGTATCTGTCAGTACATGGTAAGTAAAACATTGTGGATTTATATGTTCCAAAGATAAAGGTAAAAGCAGTGTTTAGCCAGCCCAAGGAATGGCAAGGCCAAACCAACTTACCATTACTTTAACAAAAATGGTCTGAACAACAAGGAAACAATTGTGTGTTCTCTTCCTTCTTCCACATAGTTTTAAGACAGTAAGATAACACAAGTATCTGAAATGTGTGTCAGACAGACATCATGGTACAGGATGAATCCTGTTCCCATTATAGAATTTAAAAGAAAACAAAGATAAAAACTGAGGGCGTCTTAAGAACCTTTAAATTAAAATATGGGCTGAGCAAAACACTTCATTGACATGATAGTGTGAAAAGTCATTATGAAATGGGCTGTCCTTATTTGACAAATATTCTTACCGACAGTTTCAAGTTTATGGACTACTGAAGGCCTCAAATCTGTTTTAGAAAAGTGGTGACTTTAAGGTTTCCTAAGAGCCTGTGCAAGTTCTTTAGTAGGCAATGCACACCATCTTTCTATAGTAAGTCTGACACATAAAGGTGTGTCTGAAGGCTCTCAGAATGCTCGACAAGAAGAAAGAAGGCCAAACAAATTATTCCTCATGTTGTGGTGCTGGCTTTCAAGCCGGGATTATGTGAGCTTTAGGTGACTGCAGATTATGCAGTCTGTGGAAACCTGCCCTAACATCTAAAAGTTATCGAAGTCATGAAGTCAACCAAGTACAAAACAGGTATAGTGAAAAGCAAAAGAACATACACATTAGAAATCATAATTAGAGTTACATATGTACACCAACCTGAATAAAAATAATAGAAAACAAAGATATGGGTTTTTCATTCCTATTATATCTCAGTTTAAAAAAAACAAAAACCAAAATGTACTACAAAATAAGGTAACAACTAGCTGAGGAAATTATATTTAAGACTGAACACTGGTGTAAACATAAATGTTTTTTCAATCCTTGGTTACCTAGTCAACATTCCTTTGACCCACCCTTAGGGAAACTATTCTCAGTGGAGAAAGACTTGCAATACTGAACAGTTCAACACAAGTGGGATAGCACATGGCCTCCCTTCAGACCATCACCTGTAACACTTACACAATTCTTGTTTACATATTTTTCTTGGCTGTTAAAATGTCATGCACTGCCATAACCCACCAATAATAATACATGTCAATTTTCATGTTCATAAATATCAGATGATATAAATACAATATCGAACTTCACTCTGACAACTGCCTGACACAAATGATCTGCTCTGTCTCATAAGTACGGTATATAGTTTCCTGTCAGTCAGTCATGTTGTCAGTCACTCCCCTAACACTAAGAGCAAGGCGTCTCATCAAAACTTGAAGTGCTCAGTGGCCATGTCTATTGCCCAACGGAATTTGTCTCGCTGCGTCTTGTTGTAGACTTTCTCTATTGGCACTCCAAACTTCTTGCACCTGCAGAGGAGAAGGGTTAAAGAAAACTGAATTTCTCTTACAAGAGCTGTAAACCTTGTTTTCACATTTTAATATTTGTTACAATCAAATCCTGAATATAAAGAATCCCTAGAAAGCTCTCTAGAAATGCATGCAGCTTTAGCATGTGACACTTTTTTTTCTCTCCTTTCATTCAGCAGATTTCCTGCTTTTTGGTACTTGGCTTTTTGAAAGGCACTTCAAAGACTGACCATTTTGTCTATCTCAACATATAATTCAACAAGGACGATTTGTAGGCATTGCATCAATAGTTCAGATGGCCTACACCTGACTTTCACATGCATGCTGATAATAGCAAGTAATCTGCTGTTAAATGCAGGATCACTGTTTATTAAACCTCAAAAACTGATATTTCATGAAATGCAAGTGCCCTTAAAAGCTAGATGAGCATTCTGCTTTCTTGTCTAATAGACAACTTTGAGCCAGATAACAAATTTCTATCACTAACAGGACAGCAACTGGCCTAAAACATGATGTCATCTGATCAGCTCAGACCAAAAGCCACTTGCAATAAGCGCACAAACAAGGCATTCAAAGCAATTTGAAGGGATGTCACTATTTTCAAGGTGTATCATTAATTTGAAGCTAAACCTTCACTTTCAGACATTTCTAATAACTGATGAATTTTCTCTTCATTAAATCCCTGGGACACACAAAACTAATCCATTATAAAAAATTAATAACAAATTAGCAAAGCACAACTGAACAATTTTGCAACGTCTTGTCATGTTTGTTTCAAATTTCAGTCTTTCTCATATCACTGAGTGCAACCATTCTGGCAATCGTCAAGAAGGATGAAATGACTTTTGTGCTAAAGCGTTCCAACGATCCTATTTCCACTTTCTGACAATTCTGAAATTGAGATTGCAGAGTGTGTTGATTATCACCTATGGTGAAACCTCAAAATCCTGCACCTTATGTAGTGATGGTCAATGGGGAACACAGAAGAAAAAACAATGAAAAAAACAACAAAACAACTATAATTTAATGGAATGCTTTCTTTCTCTTCAGAGACTGAAGAGTAACAAATTTCTGGACATGTGAGAGAATTGTCAAATTCCAATGACTCCAAAGTCATTATAGGCTATAGGGAGAAACTATTTCCTCTTTCTTAACAATCATTGTCAACTGCTTGAAAATTTCGAACTCTGGGTGGCTTTTCTGTAACTCACAACATGTAGGGGAAACTAGTTCTAACACTCACCAAGCAATAGAGATTCTTGGGTCCAAATAATTCAGTTTAGATGTTCCAAGGGCAATTTCCTTGTTCTCATCCTAGGAACAGAAGAAAGTATAATGTCACATTTCTTCTAACTCAGAAGTACAAACAGGCATAACTTGTAAGAGTGACTAAAGCAAATGTTAAATTGCAAATACACACGACATTCATATCGAATACTGAACTGATTCATGAGAATTAGACAAGAAGATTTCCAAGTATCCATTTTCTTACTTCACAGCTGCCCTTGGTTTGACCAGAATATTAACCATTATGTTACGCACTTCATACAGAAGAGTAAAGATAAACGAGAAACAAACCAAAAAAAAAATTATGTGACTTACCAAGACTAATTATTGCAATTCAAGATAAAAGGGAAACATTTTAGATTTTACTTACACCTGCCCAACTGCTGAAGTTGTGAAATTTTGAACCTGTGTCTCCTTTTATCTTCAAAAATGACTGGCCTTCCTTTTAAAACACCAGCAGTAGCCATCTCTGTTTTTTTCCATAATGCTTTTAACCTGTGACATTCTCCATTTGATACACAGTAATAACATAATTATGTGATTGCTGGATCTGGTGCATATCAATCTCAGTGAGTGAAATCTAGAGTATCCCTACTGGCAAATGTTTTTAACTGAAACAAGATACATAGGCAGGGACCAGCATAACTTACCTTGTCTGTAGCCTGCACCTCGAGTTTTGTTAGCTGCTCTTCAAGTTTAGCCAATGTCTTCTTCTTCTTTTCATACATACTATGTGAAAAAAAAAAAAAAGATAATGTTTAGACTGAATGAGTGTCAGACTGTAGTATACCATTTATGAACTTCATAGAAATACTGAATAACGTCACTGCCACTTGTCTAGCCCCTGCAGAATATTAGATTATACTATAACAATACAAAGTTGGGACCAGTCTCATCTCTGTACAACAGTCATTTCTTGAAGCAAGACGATTATCACAATTCATTTTCCTCTGCCCATAAATGACAAACACTACCAAGAGAAAAGAAAGAAAAAATAAGGAGAAGGGGAGAAAGTTCTGCCCCGGACTTTTCCAAGCATTGAAGTGGAGATGCATCTTTCTGTGGTATGTTTCAATATAATAAATATTCCTTGGGGCATTGTTCTGCTAAATGATTTGACATAAGCCGCTCTATCTTTCTACAATCATGTATTGTTACATACAAATGCTGCTTACGTTTTGGTTTTAACCGACTTTTCTCGCTTGTAGTCAGCCTTGATACCCTTGATGTCCTTCTTCACTGCTTTGATTTCACCTTTCTTGGCATCAATCTGACAAAGACAATATGTTGAATTTCAGATTCCTTATCTTAGGGAATGGTGGAGTACTCATGGTGTACTATGTCAGAGAATAAGACCAGGCAGGAAAATCATACTTTTCATATTCGAAGGGTGTGATCTAAGCAAGTGGAAAAAACAGTAAAGAGAATAAGTGAACAATAAATGGTCTTGTTCTCTTCAGTGCCAACATCTGAAAGCAAAATGGAGAAAATTTGCCTCAAAAAAATATGCAACTGTGCCAAAGTGAAGTTAGAATTCTTCAAGAAATTCTGAAGAATACACATGACTAACCTGTCTTGGGTACCTGTAGCAAATGGTTCAAACTCGACATACATCTCCTAAAATGTGTCTATTCAGCGGAAAGTTTTCAAAATCAAGACACTTTTAAGGGCAGAAACTGACATGGTGTTGCTATTAGTAATAAACCTACCTTCTTCATGAGATTTTCCATGGACTTTTCAAATGTTTTTGGGACGGCACGTTGATGATTACACAGGATGGCAACAGCCCTGTTGGCTCTGTTGTAAGAAAGCATCTTGGCTGCCACATTGTCATCAGCTGAAAGAAAAACATACTAACTGTAACACTGGACCATAAAAGGATTTACATAATAAGCCCTAGACACATCCACAAACAATTTCTACATTAGAGGTTAGAAGGAAAACAACACAGAGGAGACTTTACAACCAGTCTGTCCTGCAACATCTAGAGAATCTTTACAGGTAAACACATAACCATGATATATCACTGCTTTCAACATAATAAAGATAACTTCTGCCAAAGCCAGTCCTCTCTTCTCTTTTCCCAATAAATAAAACTCCAGCTTAGCAAAGCCTTTAAGTGCAATTCTTATAAGGTCAGTCACCTTTGGCTGACTAACAAGATTTCACAGAGTGAGTTTACATCATGATCCATCAACTGAACCCAAAAAACATCTCTTTACCAACACTATTCACAGCTTGGTAGAGAGAATACTCTGATAAGTGAGTATACATCAATGGTATCTCTCAATCAAACTTACGATTTGTAAGGAGCTCAAGCTGCTCAGAAAGTGTCTTAGAGGCATTAAAGGTTCGGAACACTTTGGCAGTGAGTCCATCCATGAGGTCTTGCAGATGTTTGTTGAGAATGGTAGTCTGAAACAGAAAAAATAGTTGAAGCAAGGACTGCAGCCAATTTTTAAAAATTTAGTCACCAAAAATGGAGTGAAATAATGAATGCTCTGTTAATAACCTTCAGCACTGAATCACACACCATCAACTTCATATCACATAGTCTGGTTAGTAACAACCAGTGATAACAAGCACTGGTTCTGCACACTATGAATTCATCACAGTAGAAACACTGAGATGGTGGTTTCATGATAATGATGAACTTAATAATAAAAAAACTTACATTCAGTCTGTCAAAGAGATCATCCTCTGGCTGTTTGTTCTCCATGAACAACTGGAGGTTCTTGAAGACTCGCTTCTCCACTGGAATGGCATTTTGGTAGCGGATGGAGTCTTTACCCAAGAAGTCAAACTCGACAACATACTGCTTGCCATCTTTCTCATTGTGAAGCGTGAGGTGTTCCACACGCAGGGAACAGCAACCTACTGTGTCAGCCGTTTCCCCTTCTTCTTTCTCATTACCGGCTCTCAATGCAAGCTGGTGAAGAGAAAAAAACTCTGTCAGAACATGGTACTGTTACTATTGTAAGAACCCAAATCTAAATGCTTAAAACTTGTTTCACTAAAAAAATCAAAGTTAAAAGAACCCTCCTAGATGAGTCTCAAAAATTGCAGCATTGGATATAGTCATCATAGGTGATTGTCTTTTTCTTATGTGTGAAGAGCTAAATCCATAATTCAAAGTTATCGAAATGAGATTTAAATACCAACTTCATTCTGGAATATACAAGGTAACCACCATCACCTCAATATCATTTACATTTTAAGAGATAAGCTCTCTTTATGCATTACCTTGTCAATAAAGTACAAGGCCACAGCACGCTGTCTCACGCGCATCTCTTTTGACTTCCAGTCCTCTTGATATTGGGCTCGGATTTTGTCCACACACTTGTGCAGTTTACGAGCAGTCTCATACTTCTGCCAATCTTTCTCACCCTGAACAGAGATATTTACAGAATATACTGAGAACCAATAATATTTGGATAAGAGGTATGTTACTGCGTTATGAAACTGGAGTGTCGTGTACAGACCAGTAAATGAGATCTGGAGTACTGGATACCCAAGACAAGACCTGATTTTGAACTTCTCTCTTGTAGTGTTACTTGACAGACGATTAGTTTGGATTAGTTTTGCAACCTCACAGGCATCAGTTAATTACCCATAAACAGAACCTATCAGCAATCACAAAATAATGCGAGATTATTAATTACAAATGCAGCTAATGGTTTCAGGTACCAATATGTTATAACAACTGAAAATGCTTTTAAGTGTATATAAGATACATTCCTGTTATAATAGTTGTAGTTTTCAACCACACTTGAGAATGTATTTCAAATAGCTAAGTCTTGTCATTCTTCTTGGGCCTTCCAGTAACAACATTTGAACCCCAAAAATGTCAGGTAACTCACCTTCAGTTTAGAAGCAGCATTCAACATAACATACTTGGTGGCGCCTTGGATATTCTCTGTCCAGCTAGCTAACCATGTGACTGTATTGTCATGACGTACTTCCTTCCACTTGTGACCGGCAGGTGGCTCAGGAATTTTAGAATCTCTGGCAGTTAAATAAAAAATAAGAACCATGCAACACTCAGGAGATTACCTTATCAATTAATAAATGAGATATTTAGCACGTGGGAAATGAAGTCATCTGGGATGCCATTCACTTTTCATTAACTTTTCTAATCTACAAATTCACATAGTCTAGTCTCGAGTATGTCATTATCAGTTATTTGCATAGCACAAAGATGATTCTTATGAAAGGAACTTGTGTGAGCATAACTACAGCAAACAGTAAACATGAGACAAAATGTATAAACTTTTATTTTCTAAGCAAGCTGTGTCTCAGAGTGAGGTGAACACCAGTTTCTGAAAGACACCGATATTCTCAGATTTCAAAAAATTCTATGAAGAATGGCATCCCCGTTTCATACAAGGTGGGATTTCTTGGCTTGACACCCTGGTTACATGGAAAGAAGAAAAGACCATGGTAGCAGTAAAAACCTACAGTAAATCAAATGAGCGACATGGAAATAACATTGATGTAACTGACCCCTAACAGAAAACTCCATTGGCCACCTGGCAAATTTAGTTTCATCAACCAGTCGCAACATACATATTTTTTATGAACACTAGAAAAGCCACCTGCATCCCGAACAACTTTTACAATTTGTGGCTTTGCACTGAAAATGTCTCTATTTGGAATAAGAAAGATCTAAATCAGTCCAAGCACAAGATACAACTGAAAACTAAATCTCTGAAGGTCTGCCTACTCACTTGCTGCAGTTGATGATAACATCCTCTGGATTAACCCTCTTCTTCAACATGCCTTGTTTTGGGTGGTCTCCACGACCACGGAACAAGCCTGGGGGCTCAATCTTAAAGTTGCCAATTTTCTCCTTGTGATGGTCAATGATACAGAAGCCATACTCTTTCTGGATGATTTCATTTTCTTTCTTGATTTGCTGTAAATGAGAGTTTTGCAACAGGCATTAACATCAGCCATAAATGATGAGCCTGGATTTTAAGACTTTAACTAGCATTAAACGAATATAAAAACAACAGCTTGGATTCATACCTCACATATCAAAAAAAGATTCACTAGACACTCAGATATTTAAGATAAGCACATTTGCAGTATTCACACAGTTGATCTAACCTAACTGATGTTTTGACATGTAAATGTTACCAAACAGTGTAAATTTCATTTTAAGGATTTCCATGATAAGAACACATGTTTGAATGTATATATCTGTAACACCTTAAAGCCTATTTAATTGTCTTGTTTTTGCTGCTATGCAATTGCTACCCACTGACGATATCAAAGCATTTTATACAACCTTCACACTCAAAATGTAATTAGTTTGAATGATAAAGCAAGCAAGCTTTTTGTACCAACTCTGCATTTCAGATGGCCTGACTCACTGTTACTCAAGACAGCAGTGACAAACCTGCTTCTCTTCCTTTGACATATTTTTCCTCTCCTCTGACTTTTTCTTGAAATAGTCCAAGATCTCATGGAAGTTGCATTTCTTGAGATCAGTGATCTTTGCTTTCTCTTCTGCACTCATGACCTGATGGACAGTCAAATTCAAATATAAGCCTGTAGCATAAATCATATGAAGATCAGAGATGCACATCTGGGAATTTAAATTCTGAAACCTGGCTGCAGCTGTATCTGTTGCTGTGGAAAGGCCTATTACTAATATCATTCCTATTATGTGCATACAATATACAAACTCCAGTGATCATTGAAATACCGAAAGATTTACATCCCAATTACTGGATAAGCTTTTCAAAAGTAAACTGAGCTTGACCTGAGGCAAGTTTTCTATATTTAAATCTCAATTCTTCTCAAGTTAAAACTTCTGCAAATCCTGTCAGATCAATAACATGCTGCAAAGTGAGTTGCCTTAATCTGGTGAGTCCGTTACAGACATAATAACTCAAAGATAAAGTCTGACCCTTTGTCCTACTGATTTCAGGCTGTAAAAGTCTTAAACTTGCCAACAAGAACTGAAAGTCAGGAGCCTCAGTGAAGAAACAATCTTTGTCAAAAATGAACAGTATCACACAGAATGAACGCACTGTTTTTGTTAGGAATAGAAAACGCCATTATACTTTTAAAGCCTCATGATGCACTGGCTGTCAGAAACAAGTCTTACCCTTTTGTCAAACCATATTTCAATGTTGGTTTTATTGTGGGACAAAATAAAAATAATTCACCTTTCTCCAGTCTTTCATGAAATTGTTATTAAAAACATCTTTTGTGGTGTAGTCATGATCCAACATGCGTCCATAGAATGTAGCCACCTCCTCAGTTTCCGGTGTCAGCTGCATAACTTCACCTGTGAAAAGTAAGCAAAATAAAACTTGAATGCAGAAATTTGTTCTGTTAATTTTCACACACCAAGTCCTGCATACTGAGCTATACAGAAAGCATAATATGATTTGTGCAATACAGCAAATGACCAAGTTACATAGTGGCAATGACCATGTCCAGAAAATGCAATACAAGCATAAACATAAGCTCAGGAAGATAATTAATTACTTTATTATTTCTAAGACCCCAAGAACATAAAAACATTCATGCTAGAAAGAAACAGAGACTGCGGAATCATTGCCACTTTGCTAACTGAACAGATCTAATGTGAGCTTTCATTATGTTTTAGGGTTGCAACAGTCCATTTCTATGTGGTGCAAGTGTACTGGGATCCATCACACATAATAGCATTCATGATTATAATAGGAAGAGGGAACCAACTGAATAGAGTAAACTGTTAGGCAAAGATACCAGCTGCAGAGACAGATAAATTTGTATTAATCAAACAATGATATGATAATGGTGGTCTGATATTGCATAAATTCTGAAAAAGTAGCATTACTAATGGCTAAAATTCAATACAAAAAAGGCTAAAGATTCAATACGTGAATGATTTTGGCTGCTGCACAAAACCAGAAAAATATTTTTGCACCTGAGCCTTATCCTTCATGGTAATATGTAGCATAGATAAGATACCTGAAAACGTTCCACAACGGCGACAAAATCTTAAAATGAAGACATTAATTGCAATAACATCTCACGTTAAAATGTTTACCGTCATAATAAAAGCGAACATTTTTTGGCAATGGCTCATACGCTGGAGCAAAAACTGGACCCTTGTGCTCAAGGAATGTCCATTTGGTTCCAGTATCCTCTCTTTTCTCCTCCCACCTGTGGATGTCAACCATTGCAAAGAGAAGTTAAAATCTATGCATCAGCATCATTCTGGCAAAAATATGCTTGGATGGACAACATACAGATAACCATGTAGTAAGTTAAGAAAATGTGGAAGATGGACAGACGTGCTGACTTGCGTTTCATATCATGTACTCAGTTTACTACTTCTTCACTCTATTCATCTTCCAAGTTCTTTCCTATTTCCATAACAAATTAATTCTCAAAATTCAACACTGAATGTCTGCTATTTGATCAATGTATCGCTTATTCTGAAGGTTCTTCTCAGAGGCATAATGCACATCTATATCCAAAATTATAATTAACCTAAAAATCCAACACTAAGGATTCATATCACAGAGCTATTTCATGCAAGTGAAAAATTTGAACAAAAGAACAAAACAGACGACCTGTGTAATTGTCCTGTGGCAAAAGTTTGTCTGTAACTTCCGTAAAACTTTGGCCACACTATATTTCTGAAAATATTTCACTACTTTTTAGTACAATACGTTAATTAATCTTGCAATTTATTAAATAATCTCAAGTTAATGATGAACCATAAACATCATCCCATTTCCTGAAAGTAACAAAACCCCTGTATAATTACCCTTATTTCATGGTCAGTATTGGGGGGACACTGTACTCACCATTTCCAAACTTCCTGCTCCTCTTCACCTTTCCTTTTCTTTCTCACAGGCTCTTCCACAGGCTCCTCTGCCGCTTTCTTGTTTTTAACAGCCTGATCAAACAAAAAACACAAAAAACATGATAAACTTGTGAATTACCAGGAAGCTGCCACAACATGACACATACATCTTAAGTTGTCATGAACAAGGACAGGTCATCCCTTATATTTTTCCTTCAGACGGAAAACTGGAGTAAATAAAAGCATTTAAAGGGCAAGGGCATAACAAAAAGTAAACATGATAGAGACTGAACAGACCCTACAAGCTGGTTACTGCATCCCCATTTCACCACAACAGATTGAAACCGGAAGTGATATCATATAGCCACTGTATTACATGTACAGAACCATGCAACCTTTCATTTATTTCAACACAGTGTAGAATAATTTACTAGCTTGCAACAATGGGACGCTAAACCCAAAGCAAGGCAACATTCCAACAATATCTAAACATTCACCACAGAATGGGTCCTAACCTCATCCATAGGTAACAAGGAAATGATGCTACTGTGACTTCTTGCTTCATATTACAGGGAAGGGGTAGATTGTGAAATCGAAAATGTAGGCCCCCCACCCATACATGTACAGTTCATTGTTTATTAGATTTGGTACTGTTCACTGCTCACAGCCACTTTAAAGTGTGCAGGCTGTATTCACTAACAGGAAACATAATTTGGGGCTTTAGTTTTAATTTCTGTATTTCATCTCTGCATGTTGGGTTCTGAGAAATTCAAGCCCATCTGAACTTCAGTTGCGGCAAAGCAGATATTTGAACTAAAATTTCTACATCAGCAAGATGTATAAAATTATTTCACAAAAATACACATCAAATCTGATCAGAGAGGTTTAAAGCTAACTGTAAAGGAGAAAAAAAAAAGTAAAAGATTTCCAGTACTATATACCACCACATGACTGAAATCATTTTACTACACAAGTACTATTACCTTTTTCTTAGGTCCAGCTGCAGGTTTAGCAACTTCAACAGGAACTTCCTGCTTCTTCTTCACTGGCTTCTTGTCCAACTTCTGCTTTTTAGCCTTATTCCCCTTATTCCTGAAACAGCAAATAATTTTCATACAAAACCATTTCCCTGCACCTGCAACAAATTGTCTGACGGTTCAGCATATCTGCTTCAATTCTCTCATGTGACATACTTCTGATTAATAATGAAAAATGTTTTTAATGAACCAGTTTCATCACTTACAGGACCATAGACATAACAATGCACACAAAATGCTCTCATCGGTTCCTGCAATTCTATAATGATGAAGTAATAATCTACTGCTCTTTCAAACGTCTTTGTCTTCCCAAGGTGACAGAGATTTGAAAACAACACCACCATGTATGTTGTTGAAATGGAAAAATCAGAGAGGCTGACAAAAACTGTAACTTAATGACTAAATTAATACCTCTTGGACAAAGGTACATCACTGTCCTCATCTTCTTCATCATCATCTCCTGCTTCATCTTTTGCTTCGTCTTCGTAGTCAGATTCCTCCTTAGGTCTCTTCAAGGGTCTAGATTCTTTCTTGCGTATAGACTGAAATCAGGGTCATATTATTAGTTCCTTGAGGTAAATTCTGAGGGAAAATCTAAGAACAGCATGATCAGCAGCCACACTACAGCAGTCAACCCAGGATGATAAAAACTATCTGCTACACATATCTTAACTCGCCATGCTATATGTCAGATCCTGCAACAGTTTTTCTTTCACTTTCATAAGACGTATGCATGCAGCTATGCACAAAGATTTTCACAATTTAAAAAAACAGTTAACGATAACCTACAGAAGATATTACACTGTCCAGGAAAGGATGATATTGAAAGTTGCTATCAATTTTCCTGTCACCATTTTGACATCATCTCACACAAGGACTACTATAAATATGCCGTCAACTTATATCACAATATTTGCCATCATCGTCAAAACTGGTAATTAGTACAAATAAAACCTTGGTGAAGTTGAAATCTGTAAAATAACATAGTTTAAGTATGTATGTATTAAAACTCCTGAATAAGCATGATGCTTACTCAGATGCAGTTACATACTATACAGTATCTGATCTCAATTCTGGAGCTACTCACCAGTGGCTTATCATCGTCATCACTTTCATCCTCAGACTTAATGGCAGGTTTCTTGTCTGGAGAGACTGAATTCCTCTCCACTTTCACTGGTGAAGTAGGTATTTCTTTCTTTACTGAGACTGGAACTTCCAAGGAATTCACGGCTGAGTGATTTGTGTCGTTCATAATTGGTTTTGATTCTGCTTCTTCCATCTTGACCTTGGCTTCTGCTTTAATCTCTTCTGTAGCCTTATGCTTTGAAGATGAGGAATGCTTCTCCTTGCTATCACCTTCCCCACTTTTAGATGAAGATTTATGCTTATCCCCATCAGATGAAGATTTGTGTTTCTCACCTTCACGATGCTTTGAAGATGAGGATGAAGAAGACGACTTGTGTTTATCTTTCTCTCTACTGCTGCTGGATTCTTTGTCCTTACTGCTACTGCTTGACACTTTATCTTTACTGCTGGAATCTTTGTGCTTACTGCTAGACTCCCTATCTTTATCCTTATTGCTGCTGCTGCTCGACTCCTTGCTCCTGTCCTTGTGCTTGTCAGATGCTGATGAACTGCTACCTTTATCTTTGCTGCTGCTACTACTGCTTCCTTCTTTAGGTTTGCTACTGCTGCTGCTGCTATGACCATCTTTATGTTTCACACTACTACTGCTGCTGCTCTCTTTTGGCTTGCTGCTACTACTATGCTTGTCTGAAGAAGATGAGGTGCCATCTTTATTCTTGCTGGAGCTTGAACTGCTACTGCTTTTTTCTTTGTCTCTGTGAGATGATGAGCTACTGCTTCCATCTTTGTGCTTAGAAGAAGAGGAAGATGAACTGTGTTTTGAGCTGCTCCCTTCCTTGTGCTTGGAGGAGGAAGAAGAGCTGTGGCCATCCCGATGTTTGGATGATGAAGAGTTTGAGCTACCATCTTTGTGCTTGGAAGAGCTTGATGAGCTCCCGTCTCTGTGTTTGGATGAGCTGGAGCTACTATGATGCTTATCCTTGTCTGAGCTGCTCCCACTCTTTGATGATGAGGAGTGGTGATGGCCATCTCCATGCCTGTGGCTGGATGAGGAGGAGCTCTTATGCTTATGATTGCTTAAACCATTTTCCTTGGGCTCACCACCGCCCCCACTTTCTGAGGCCGAGCCTGCTGATTCCTCACTCAGCCCGTTCATTTTGGCAGTGAAATCCTCCACTGTAAACATGTAAAATATAATTTGCATTGTTTCATGTTGAGAACAAAAATCCCACAGTGACATCCTGCATGGTTTAGTTAAGAGAACAAGCTAATTACACCCAAAGCTTTATGATGCAGTTGTTGTTAGAAACAAGTCTCACATTTCTGGGAAACCATATTTCAATGCTGGTTCTATTGTGAGACAAAATGAAAATCATTCAGGTACCCTGCGTGCCATAAATCCTCAGCCTAATAACAGATTCACTAAGCAAACTAAATAAAGATTCTTATTTTTTTGTGTCCTCCAATATTTAGAATAAAAAAAGCAGTTAGGTTTCAGTTAAAAAACCGAAATAAAATTCAACATATGTCAGATCTTTGGTCTAAAAGAATGTTCTGAAACACAAAGAATGTTCTACCACAGGAGATCTGACTGGTTATGTAACTTTCACGTTTAGTTTGAATCAGCCACAGCAAATCAATAGTTAGCTTTGCATTCTTTGTCCCCAGCTCCAGAAGAGACAAGGAAATATCTGCCAATTTATAAATCAATACTGGAGACCTTCAAACTGTATGTTTTAGCTCTCTCTTCTACTTTCAGTTTACAGCACTTCCTGATTAAAGACTTATAAATCTACTTCATAATCTATGGTATAAGCGCCGTATTTTGCTCCTCTCTTCCTTCTTACATCCCCTGCATCTACAGATAAAAGTCCCCGCCCAAAGTGTAGATCAAATTTCCTTTACTGGTGGCTGGAACTATGATTGCAAGAGTATGAGCTTTGCTGGCAAAGATATATAAAAGCAAAATAAACTTTCTTGGCTTAGACTAGGCAGACAAAATACACTGGAGATCAGTTTAAACAAAAATCATGGGAATCAGACAAACCTCTATATTATCAACCATACTTCAAATTAAAATGAGTGTCTGAATCAACAATCTGAATCAATGGCCGACAAAAAAGACAAAGTATCTTTTCACATTTTTGTTGAAATAGTTACGATACATCAACAGACCACCATTTTCTTGATTGTCACTGTCGGAAAATTTGTTTGTTTTGAAATAAACCTGAACAAATTTACAGTTTTAGACAATAAAATACTTTTTGTTTTTTCAGACTTGTTTATTTCAGTACAAGATTATTCTGCCACTTGTTGCCACCGAATTTTTTTCATGGATCCTAACTCAATTACCTGTAGTGTACTTTGATGCAATAGCTATTCTATGATGCATTACCTATCTTATAGATCAATAACACACTGTCTCTCTCACTTTTATAATGGAATTAGTAGACTGCTGTTAACAGTCTATGCCTTAGAAAATTTGTCACTCAGCCATGTCAATCCCATTTATAGAATGGCGTGTTATGTTCCATCTGGGCATCAATTACAAATCATGAAAACAATCTTATCATCAGTGAACTTTATATTCATGACAACATAAACTGTTCTCCCACTAAACTGACTAGCTCTGTGGCACTGCATAAAAGTTGTCCATTCTGAGGTGTGGAGAGGGGGGTGGGATGGGGGGTGAGGATGAGAAAGGAGGGAAAGATAAAGATTTCTATTATTCATGTCTATGGTTTCCCCACACAATGAAACTGCTCTTTTGCTCACTGTTTAAGTATGGGGAATTACAAGATGGGAGCTTAAAACACTGGCTGTTCAAGTATTAATAGGGAGGAATCGCTTTCCTACATTTTTTTCACATTTCAAAAGTTGTTAAACTATTCACTGGGGTCAGAGGAAACTTGAGCAAATATATTTAAATGCTATTTTCCCACAGAAAAAGATGAATTTTTTTTTAACTCAAATGTTTCCAACAATCCTAAGAAAAAAAAAATCAACAACTAACAGCCTATGATAATGGTTTTATTCTTCTTTCAATACATACTAATATCTGCTTAAAAAAGCCATTCTATCTCTTTCCTCCCCCCCCCCCCCCCCCCCCCCCCCCCCCCCCCNTTCTGTATAATTCCAGGAAACGTTGCCGCTTACAAGCAAAAATTCCCTGGGTACAGAGAATCACATTTCTTGGCCTTGAACTTCCTCTAAACCATGCAAAGCACATGCTAAATTGTCATGATATGAACATGTGTGTAAAACTATTCTGTAGGCCCATTCCATTCCTTGATTTGAGAGGACTGTGGCCAATTTTTGGGATGTATTTGCAGCCATTTCAGCGTGTTATCTTGGAACTGTGCTCAAGTGCACAGGATATGCCAAGTATGGATTTCTGTGACATTTTTTCATATTTAGCCATACAAATTAAATTAGGTCAGAACAAAATATTGTAATAAATACAGGCAGGCAGGTGTGAATGAAAAATGACAAATTCTTTGGTCAATACATTTTTTTTTTCAAATTTTGTAACACAAAATGTAATGAGCATAAAGAAATAAATATTTCTTTATGTGAAAGCTCAATATGTGAAACTTAATCTCTCCAACTTATTCCAAGTCCAATTTTAATTATCATTGCTTCATTATTTGTTTTGTAAATTTTCAGAAAGGATATTAAAATCCCAGTCGTGAGCGGTTTTACCGCAAAATAAAAGAGAAAAATAAAAATATCTCAATCTTCCTGATTAAAAAAAAAATGATAAAATTTCAATCTAATGGGAGTTAAAAGTGTGACAACTCCAAGGTAAATTTCTTACAAATGAGGTCAAATGCTAGACTATGCTCTTCACATTCCCAATCATATTTTGCTTCTGACCTGCTGTACCTAACACCAGTACACAAAAAACAATGCATAAGACAACATCATTAATAATGGAGCTGCGTTACCATTACTCAATAAATCACCCTTGTTGTTGGCCTGACCCAATACTGCAGTGCCCTTCCTTCCCTTTAACCATGTGACCGGAGAGCAGCTGGCTTGAGTTCAACAACCTCACCCGCCCGCCCGCCTAGTATAGCCTCCTAATGCTTTGACAACGCTGGCTTGTGTCTAGACTTCAAGCTAGTCACGCCTGGCTCAATCACTCAATCCATAGGAACTAAATCAAATCCATTACAACACTGGAATAAGTTTGCTAAAAACACAATGATATCTCACACAAAAGGCATAAAAAATTTAACGGGTTATGTAGTACAGTCCACACGTGGGTATCCATGCGGGCAGTGGAAATTTTTCTAAGTCCATTACGATAGCTTCTTACCTGACTTGAGGTCCTTCGGGCCGTCTCCATCTCCCTGTAACAAAGAGAACGGGTTAAAATAGGGGAGGTTTAGAGATGAAAATCTTATCAGCACGTAAAAAACGTTACCTGCTTAACAGAATACGTGTCAGTAAATATATTCACCCCAAATTACTAAAAGATTCTGCCCCAAGTTATCGAATCCTAAGCCATGACGATGTGCTCGGGCACATTCGAACTTAGAAAAATTTTCAGCCATCTTGGGACTTAGCCGCAAAACGCAGTATTTCGGTCGCGTGTTCGACCCGACCAACATGGTCTACATGGGTACTAAACCAGATGAAATTACCGATAAAACAAATCTGTGATACAATTGTACTTACAGTGGAAGGTTGAGACGACTGATCCTCGTCGACAGAAGACATTTACGAGATATAATGAGTCAGATTTTCAGTCCGATGAAATGGCGACAGAGACTCTGCGGCAAAGTCCCTCTTTTATGCCTCTGAGCATGCGCAGTAAAAGAACTTAGTCGCTAGCGAGGCTTGCTGAGCTGTTAGAAAATGGAGATTGGGGAGACAGACCCACGCGAGGGAAGCCGGAATTATTAAGGCCACAGGGTTAGCCAATGGCTAGGTTAAAGTAACATCCGACGTATGAAAGGCAGTACAATAAATGTTGTGCCTCTTTTATTAAAAAGAGACATAAACTACATAAGCATAACTACATAACTACAACATAAGCTTGTTGCTTACGTTGGATTGCCAATGTTAAAAATAACATACATGGAATCCAGGATATTGTTTATGAATAGCCTGCATGACAAAAATACACCATAATAGTGAAACCAAGTAGACTTTATCACTGTCATAACTTTAAACAGGGTAGTCAGCCAAAATTTCAACCAGATACCTGCACAAGCGTTTCAGCATATGAGATTTGGGGGATGGGGTAAACCACGTTATCAGCGCAGCCAGCCATGGGCCCACTGCAACATCTTGTATTTGTAACGGAGAACGTGACTTCGACATGGGGATAAAAAGCAGTTGGGAAGGGTAAATTTTGCTTATAAACCCATCCAGATCAGTTTAGCAGTTAACAATCCATGGACTGAGTTTTTGTTTTTTTTTAGGACCTTGCAGGTCAATGTATCTCTTTGGTGTGAACAAAGACTTGAGCCTCTTTCCTTAAGTATTACCATACCAAATCAAACAATATAGCCAACTGGTTGTCTTTAAAGTCTATCTGTGTTGAAATAAACGTTTCATTACATCTACGTCTGGTCACATTTCAGAATTTTTAATTCGGCATTAGAAACAATGGACAGTTATTGTGTGTGCTGTTAATAGTGGGGGAAAAAAAGACAACTCTGTTAAGACAGCTTACTTTCATATTTAATTTACGGTTATTTCCCTTTGACTAATATATGCGCCAGGGGTTGTGGGCACCTAGGCCTATTGTGTTTCTCCTTTCGGCCCAATTAATGAAATGTGTTTATCTACAAATTCTGCAATTATTTCGGAATTTTTTTCCAGTGTAGGTCGAAGTACTTCTTTTGTCTAGATGTAGATCACATGTCTTTTGACATATTTCTACACCATGGCATTGGCTGGCAGCCCCCTCCCCCCCTCCCCCGAAAAAAAGGGAGGGGGGAGCAGAATTTTATATATATTATATTATATTATATTAGTGAAGTAACAGGCTTGCACACAAACAGTGATTTGGCCTATTAATAGGCGCATGAAATCTTAGGGTTAGGCTTATAACTGGCAGCGGCACCTATTTCTTTTTTTCTTCTTTGGGCCTTGTTAATGAAATGTGTTATTCTACGAACACTACGGTGGATTTCATGGCAAGTTTTCACAAATTTCTCTCAAAGACGCTCACCTCTTCTTCTGACTTTCTCCCCGGGTTTTTTTTTAAAATTAGGCTGGTGTTATAGGCCTTACACAATTTATTTTTTTATTTATAACTGTACTAGAAACTTTTAAGTTGGATACCTTCTCTAGATCATAGGTCTTTTTTAGATATATCTACATTCTGACATTGGCTAGCAGTCCCCTCCTCCTCCCCATTAAAAAAAAGAGAGGATTTTATATACTGCATTAGCGGATTAAGTGATTTGGTCTATTAATAGTGTAGTAAACCTGTGCTCACATGCCAGCACTCAACTGTAATTTTCTCAGTAACTACTAATGCGACATTCATCAAACTTATGTCACTTAAGCATCTGTCTGAGACAATCATTTACACTATCATTCATTAAACACAGTTATTTCTTCACTGAGACATTGATGCTTAATGTTATGCAACCAACGTAGGTAAGCTGCCTCTCAGCACCTTCAGATCATGTTTTGTAGTTATCAGTTTTCTAGTGACTTGGGATGATTTGTACCAACTTATTTATCTTGCTATGCCCTACAATTTGATATATGAAATGTTGATGTAACTTGCACAGCTACCCTGCCAGCCTCCGTTAACTTTCCAGCCATTGTCCATTTCCCTCACATTGATGCCAAATTAGCGCATCATAAGTTGAGGCGAGAAGCCTCTGACGTAGTAGCTCTCCGATAGGTCCGCATGACCATGTTACATTTCACACCAATTTCCCCCTGAGTTAGTCTGGTTTGGAGTCCGAGTCTGGTTTTGAGTTCGAGTCTGGGTACACGCCTGAGCGCAGTCGAGCCCGCATCTGGCTCCTGCGAGACTCCTCAATTCATTCTCCCCACAAGGCTGGCTGGTAGGATGGAAGCTGTGACTGATGTCAAAACATTCTAGCTGCACTGCATCAACTACATGTAAATAAACTTTGATATCGTCCACTCTACACGGCTGTGTTCCTGACATCTGTTCACAACAACTACTACTGACCGGCTGAGGTTCGAGTTGGGCTACAGCTCATAGCCGAGCTCGCCTCCCCGCTGCTCTTCATCATCACCATCTTCACCACCAACAACAGACCAAAGCCATATTTTCACGCCATTTACGACAATAGATTCAGAAACCTTAGCGACGGCTGTATGCCCAAACAGTATGAAATCTCAGTCGAAATATGGCCTTTATATTGTTGTTATTGTTGTTGTTGTTGTTGGTGGTGGTGGTGGTGGTGATGGTCCATGGCGAGCGAAGAGGACCACAAACATCTTATTTAAAATTGGGGTTCTTGTGAGTGCGGAGGTGGCCGATCAGCCCGATGTGCGCACGGAAGGTTCTGACACAAATGGGACAAATGTGGATGGGTGATGCTGGAAGGGGAACACATTATGGCTTTTAAATAATTATTCAGTACCAAAATAACGAACTTCCTAGCGAATGAAGAAATCTGTCCCATAAGAATGAACCTGGGGCGTGGCATGCTAATTTCGAACACAATAACTCCGAAACCGCCGAAGATAAAATTCAGCCAGAACCGTCAATCTGCATGAAATTTGACAGGTGATGTTTAGCGTCAGTGTCTGCTCACCGAAGGTACAAGATTCCCTTAATAACGTATGGGTAAGTTTGTGCCACTTCCTCCACTTCGCTCGTTTCACGGATGAGATTAACATTTCAAATTACGCCTTCTATTCAATGATGCCGATCTTCAATGTGAAGCCATCGAGCACCTTATCGTCGGATAAACTCATAGATTAAGTCATCCAGTAGTGTTCCATTCACTGATTGGGAGTACATGCTGATTCACTATGCTACTGAACTACATCACAAGGATTACATGCAATATGCAATCTTATTTAGTTACCTAATATCCCATTCTAGAATGGGTGTCGATGCTAGTGAAATATAATGTGGCTTCAACTCTGGCCAGTTCAGATATACTTTCATTCATGTTCAGACCTTGCCCAATGACACTGCAGTCATTTCGTTGTTCTGACGCAGAAGTCATACAAGTGCTTCAGGGCTGCAGAGGTGGGTTACACAACTGTGGCATGACACTGGTAGAGTATTCCCTATTACTAACAATGAGACTGTCCAGAGATTAATTTTTTTTCCGCCTTAGAGCGTACAAAGACTGGAATCCTCGACCCCCGCATTGGCACCACCTTGTCGCCGTCAGCTCGAACTCAGATAAACGTGTAGTATAGGATGGAAACGCAGCAACTTTGTAGCAGGGGTAAGACAGACAGATGCTGACACAGGGTAGGATAAAGAGGGAAGGACTCGAGGAAACAAACGCAGAGAATAAATGAGAAAAGGAGAAAAAATGATGCAGTAGGATTCTAACCCGCGATCTCCGCGTCGGCACCCACTGTCTCACTATCAGCTCGAAATCAGTAACGGCTACGGTCACACTGCTACTCAAAACAACGTAGATTTATGGCTGGGGTCTCTCCTGAAGCCGAACAGATGAATAGCAGTATGAAAGACTAATGTGTGCATGTATATTATGTTGATGTTATCTGCAGGTTCCAGTACTGTTTTAAGAGGAGTCTCTACGATTAAGCCTCTGCAGGTCTTTAAAGGTCGGTTCTACTGATACCTCTCACTTGTTCTTGTAGTCAGATAAGGAACATAATTGTCTCTGCTTAATCGCAACGACTCCACTTAATCGCAGCTCCTTGGGAATATGGGAGAGAGTCGCGATAATCTGACGACGATCATACAGAAAGGGCTGTCCTGTTGTCTGTCACCTATTGCAGTTTAGAAGAGGATGACGGAGTGGCCTGAAAAGCCCTTTGTTGAAAGCACTTGGATAACTGTGGTTTGCCGTAAATCGGATGCTCCTGGAAAGACCTGGGAATTTCTCTGTGGCCGGGTTACTACGGTCAGCACAATATGTCGCTTTAGTATCATTTCAGAGCACCATTTTTATGGGCGAGCAGTGACCGCTGTGATGACATGTGTGAGATCTTGAGTACCGGTATTAACAATGAGATTTCTTACCATCTTAATAGTTACAGTATATGAGTGCACTGGTGTTGAATGCTAATATAAGAGATCCCATCGATAATGCGGAAGTTCTCAAGTGAAGCATTTAGTTTCTTATAAAATCTTCCCAGCAAACCCTTTCCAGAAAGTGCAACTTCCCGCTTTAGAAAGGAAGTAAAAAAAAAAAGGGGGGGGGGGGG
>JAWQUT010000095.1:808231-829757 GCA_033807755.1 Ellobium chinense
GGGGGGGTGTAACCGTCTATTTCGGAATGTTTTCTCCCATATGCCGGTGAATGTAATTTTCCCTTCTTGTTGACTGTGGTTTATAGTACCAGATCAATATTCGTAATTAGGTGAATAAATGTATGTGGTCCCGTAGTCACAACAAAATGAACAACAGTTTGATACTTGTCACAACAGGTTCATCCTTCTTATAATAATATGATCATCGAGGAGAGAAGCTTTGTAATAATATGCACGACAGTGCAAAGAGGGAAGACGCACACTACTGAAGGCAACATTTTTTTGACCGAGGGAACAATCAGAAAGACAGCACGCACGCATGCACGCACGCACACACACGCATACACACACACAACCCCACCAGAAACCACGAAAGGCGAAAAAACAAAAACGTTGTTAACCTGGTCTTTATGAAGAATGAAACATATTATCATGCCAAATCCAGAGTTCTTGAAAAGTGCCCGTTGGTAAAATTTTCAAGTTTAGATCTTGTTTGTTTGTTATTTCTACACAGAGGTTGGAGATGCGGTAAATTTTAAGAAAAAAAAATCCTGGAGATTTAAAGGGAAGGGAGAACACTGTTGGGGTCAGAACCATTAAGAAAGGTTTTTTTCCATTGTGCCTAATGAAACTCATTTACACTGGGTAACAAATTATTTGCATGAGAGTATGCGAGTGGCTATGGTTTGTTTTTTTTTTTCACTCTTTGTTCTTCACTGTTCTTGACAACTGTAATGCTGTACATAGTACTTATTCCTTTGTAAAAGGGCTATAAATAGAATCCATGTCATTATCATTGATAAGATATGATTTGCTGCCCACTCGGAAAATCCATGGTCTCTCCCACGCAAATAACACCAACTGTGCATGAATTCTGGTGACTCTCATTCACACGGTCAGCAGGGGTTTTCTCCTCACATCCTTTTTGCCATTATTTCCTGTTATGATGAACTCCCCTCGGTTTGTCTATTACTGAAAATGTATCCCGACAGCTTTCAAAAATGCGACGACCATTCGGCTTGTGAGCTGTTCTCACACTTTAAAGACTCTCAAATGTTAGGTCTGTGGAGTCAGTCGATTTCCCGCTCGGATGGTGTATGCTGTGGTGTCCTTGGGGAAGTCACTTCACTCCCATCTTCAACATCCACTCAGGTGTAAATGAGTACTTGGCTTAAGGGGGGGGGGGGGGGAAACCAGGGGCGCTGCATCGCGGCGACTAGCAGTGACTTTGTTATGGTTTTAATTGTAATGCTGTGTATTTATATGTATAATGTATACTGCCCTATGTGTATATGAACGAGATGTATAATACTGTATGCCATTGTAAAACAACTGCCCTTGGGGGTAAATAAAAGTCATATTTCCATTTTCATTATTTTAAATCACCAATCAAACAACCGACTATCATGGGAGTTTTCGGTAGGTGAGTAAATGTTTCGACAAAAAAACCCAAAAAACATCCACATTTACCCTCCCACCCCCAATGAAAAATCAAAGAAAAAGGTATGGTTGCTATTTTAAGAATAATTATGCAAACCTTATTAAGGTTAAGCCATAAAGCACATGAGACTGAGATACTTATGGCTGTGCTCTATGATCATAATGAAGTGAAAACAGACAAGGGTTTACCGTTCCTCTGACCGTACGACCTGGTTTTGTTGCGGTCTTGGTCTCAAGGTGCCTACAGTACTTGCGGCCTAACAGCCCTGGCCTCTTTGCTTTGCGTGGGCCTTCTGTTAATGATGCTCGGAATAGCAACCGCGACCAGTGTGCGCTGTTAGGTTTGTTTCACCTCAGCCCTGGCTGGATCAATACGTCTATGCTGATGTTGTGGCTATCCTCCTTCATCAACAGACTTAGCCAACTACAGCAGAACCTCACGACCTCGAATTCTCGCATTCTCCGCGATCTCGATGCAAAGCTCCGGTCCCCAGCTCTATTATTTCTATAATACCCAAGTCAATGTACAGGCAAATTTGCGGGAATACATAATAATATGTGCAGCACACGACCATACCACACCTATACTTTTTTATACTTCTTCTCTGTTCGTAATGATTGTGCTCAAAAGTGTTACCTTAAGTAAACATAACAGTAAAATTGAGAAAGTTGTCAAAAGCACCAACCGATTTTTTTCCGCTAGCCATTTTCAAAAACTCGCCAAATCTGAAAAAGTTGATTTCCTCATCCAACTTGGCTGCAGACATCACATTAGTAGTGACACTAAGCACACGGACACCAATTACAAAAAGAATTTAAAAAATGAAACAGATATACGGATGAGGGGAAATACATTTTCTATAAATTCGGAGACTGGAGGTTCATTGCTGCTGACCAATTAGGAATCATCTACATTGAATTTATGACATACACCGCAAACTTGAGCGAAGTCGGTGAAGAAATAATTGCACACAATAGGTTTACTCTTGATCTCGAATATACTAGCAATCTCGATTTTCAAGCTGTTTCCTGTTTTTCGAGATCTTTTGGTTCTACCGCATTATCACTGTAGACTGGTCATTTAAACATTCTCAAATAATAAGAGACTCAACTATTTTCGACACTAGAATTCTGACAAACTCACTCATGATAGATTAAGGTAATTCCAACATACTCAACAATTATAGATCAGTGCCATTTACAGATTGGTTAACTCCAACATAGTTAACTTTTGTAGATTAGTGTAATATCTAAATACTCTATTACAGATTGGTATATTCGGACAAATTAGGATATTACAGAGTGTTGTAATGTAATTCANTATAGATCAGTGCCATTCCAACATAGTTAACTTTTGTAGATTAGTGTAATATCTAAATACTCTATTACAGATTGGTATATTCGGACAAATTAGGATATTATAGAGTGTTGTAATGTAATTCAAACATTCTCAACTTATATAAACTGGTTTAATTCCAATATACTCTTTATTATTACATACTGGTGTTATCCTTACAGGCTAAACTATATAGATAAGTGTAATTCTAACATATTCTGTAATTGTATAATTCCATCAAAGTGTATTCTATTAGACTACTGGATTTCAACATACTAAACTATCACACACTGTTGTCATTCCAAAATATTTAGTTATTTATCACAGGCTGGTGTAATCCCACCATATTCAGCTACTGTGTAATTTCAACATCTTCGATCATCTAACACAGACTACTGTGATTTCAACATACTTAATCATTATTAATGTGGAAGTCTCCTAATCCAAAGATCAGACATTAGAATACTATGCGCAAAATGTAAATGATACCATTATTGACTGAGTAAACACTGGAAACCGTCTGACAGATTTTTTTCAGATGTGACATAAACATAACTTTTTGCACATGTTTTGTTATCAGGGATATGCAAGAGAGCAGAGAAAGATTCAAGCAGTTCATATGACAATTACAGTAAATATGCTCTCTTCTGTTATCAGAAGTTTAGTCTTACAACCAGAAAGATGCAATGTAGCCCTGATCGTGCTGACGTGTCGTAAAACCCAAATATAAACAAGCAAACAAACGAAAAATACTAGTTGTTTAGTCTTACAATCAGAAAGACGCAACGTAGCCGTAATTGTGCTGAGGCATGGTAAATTCAAGCACATTCAAACAAACAAACAAACAAACAAACAATTCTCTGCTATTCTAAACTGCTGAGTATGTTTTCCAATGAAAATGACACAACTTCTTCTTCTTCTTCTTATTGTTGTTGTTCTTCTTCTCCTCATTCTTATTCAGCGCTTCTTAAAATGACAGTCTGATATATTTACGATACTGCTATAGCTATATACTTACTTGAACTCGGTGCTCCCCAACAGAGAAGCTGAGCATGGCTGTACCACGTTCTGGTTTCTCCTCAATCCGCACTACGGTACTAGAATCCACTTTGAGGTCAGAGGAGATCTCGGCGCTGCTGACGAAATCCTCTGTCTGGAGGTCTTCCACCCGCTTCAGAGCTCCGTTGGCCAACTGGATGATGGAGCCTTTCATGAAGTGGGAGGGATACTGTAGATGGGAGGGTGGATTCTCCGAGGAAGGGGAGCTGCTGGGTGGGGTGGAGGAAGGAGAGGAAAGGTACGCCTGTGGCTTGTACCTGCTGTTGCCGGTATTGTTTTCCTCGCTTTGGTGATGTTGGTATGGCGACGGCGGCTGGTCCTGCCGTCCGGCTAGGCTACCACTACTGTCCACTGTGTGTTGGCCGGGAGCCCCACTGCCTCCTCGGCTGTCCACGGGATTACTGTTATTGTTAGGTATAGAATGGTGAGACGTGGCGTGGGCCATCGAGTGATGGCGGCCGCTGCCCGACCTCTGATTCTCACCAAAGTGGCCGGCAGAGGCTTGTAAGCCGTAGGATGAAGAAGCGGAGCCCACGCTGGCGAACTTGGGCCTTTTGCTGACGGGCTCGTCCTTCAGCCCGTGAATGCCGCTCACTTTGGAAAGATCGTCACCTAGCTCAGAGTCCGAGGGCCGTGTCAGGATCCTGTGTTTGAGGCTGCCTTCCTTCCCACTCAGGGATGCTCGGAAATACGGGTCGCCGCCCCTACCCGGAGGCGAGTCCCTCCCACCTCCGTATTCCTTTACTACAGTGTCAAAAGAAACTTTGGGAACATGGCCGCTGGCCGAGTAGGAGGTGGACGGGGACAGACTAGGCTTCTCTTCGTGTAAGCTTGAGGAATCCCCGTAAAGTCTCAGGTCCCTTGATGACGCCTCCCCCTCTCTGCCCTGCAGACTGGTGCCACCTTTGATGGCAGCCAGTTTCTCCAGGTGGTGAGATGACAGCGGGTCCAGTCTGGTGGGGCCGGCTTGGGGGTTGTGGGTAGCGGCAGCCGGCCCTGGGCTGGGCGAGCTGCTACCTGAAAGACGTCGGTGAGAGGAGGAGGAAGGGATGCTGGGATATTGGTTTCCCGGAGCTGCTATGGGAAGGTAAGAGGCGGGGCGCTGAGGAACTGATACTCCTGGTGCCTGCACCCTCGGGGACCTGCCATAAACAGATGGAATAAGGTACAAAATACTGTATAAGAAAATTGGGGCACACGAAAGAGAATAAGAACAGTAGCCACATATGAGAGAGAGAGAGAGAGAGAGAGAGAGAGAGAGAGAGAGAGAGAGAGAGAGAGAGAGACAGAGACAGAGAGAGAGAGAGACAGAGAGAGAGAGACAGACAGACAGACAAATACAGACACACACACGCGTGCGCACATATACACACACATACAGAGAGAGAGAGAGAGAAAGAGAGAGAGAGAGAGAGAGAGAGAAAAACATATACACAGACAGGACATGGGGCAGGTACAGTGCGAGGACAACAGAATACAATATTGCTTCTAGAACCTACACTCTTTGCGAACTGCCAAAGACAAACGGAACAAGGCAGAGAATAAGAACAGAATACACTGTATAATTATACAGGACAAAACACGCATCGGAGTGCCGTACAGAGGGAGGAGAGCGGAAACAGAAATTCTTACACTATGCATCATTGGGGTAACTTTTTAACTAACAATAACATTGAAACCAGAGCAAATTATAGGAGGCAGATATAATGCAACGTTTACAATGTTCAACTTCGTATAATATAACCATAGGGCCAGCTACAGTACTGGAACAACAGCATAGAAACAATATAGAAAGCTACTCTACTAAATCTAGAACAACGCAGGACAGCATGAAACAATAGTTACAGAAAATGGCTTTAAACTTATAGAAAACCATGGGTGTGTTGCAGAATAGATGCAACAGAAACGATGACTGCAGCGAAAGAACCTGGAAGATGATTCAGAACATGGGCACTACGGGTAGATCTAGCTTCAACAGGAACAGATCAAGAAAAATAATAAAAGGAAAGATTTTCAGGATCCGTTTAACTGTGATTTTCAGGATCCGTTTAACTGTGATATTCATGGAACTATTAGGAAAGAAAAACGCTCTAAAGTCACATTTACGAAGAGTTCGGGTTTTATATCCATCCTATCGAAACAGCCTCTGCTTAACTAGATTAAGGTTGCCACATAATGTCACTTTTTTTTTCCCATGACATTTCCATGACGGTTCCAGATGGTCGAATATTTTTCCATGACAATAACATAATTAAAATCATCATGCAATAGGTTTTCGTCCCGTGAAATGTAGGCGGTCTGCAATAAATTCTCATTTAACTGATGCAAAAGAAAGTAGTTCCTAAACAAAATCATGAACCATCAAATTCAATATAATTAAATTCTCCATGCTTTTTCCATGACAGCTGGCCAGTTTTGCTGCATCCGGGTGTTTCTAGATCTGAAAGTATCAATGGAAATTTCCCATGATTTTTTTTTTCAGATTTTCCAGGACTGTGGCAACCCTTTTAGTTGAGATATGGTACGAAATGTACATGGAAATCCCTCCAGAGAACAGCTAATGAGCAGTAATGATGGAGATCAACAAATTTCAATGATAAAAGCAACAAAAGGCAGTTACTGAATTACACATCAACTGGTGCCATTTGTAGTCCTAGATCAGGTAAAGCTGTATCTCACTGCACATCACATACTTTACGAAACAAGAACAATAGAGCTCATGATTAAAAAAAAGGGGGGTGGGGATGGGATATGAAAAATCCTCGTCAGTGACTTTGTTTGATGGGCTGATCCCAGCCGAGGTTTAGACCCAAGTGCTAACTGCGAGACTCCGCCGAGAAATGTTTCATTCTTTACCAAAGCTGGGATCAAACCCATCAAACGGAAATACTGATGAAGATTCTTTTCCTCATTTATCTGCAAAATAAGTAAAGCACTACTTTGAATCATTACTACAATTTTTATCGGCTCTTCATTTTTTTTTTTTTGGACACTGAAAAGTCAGAAGTGATGACCATGAAGCTTACTGCATATGTCCTGAATCTCTACCACAGTGTGGGTGATTTTTTTTTTTTTTTTTTGCTNTTTTTTTTTTTTTTTGTGCCTCTCTACGTGACGCTCATCAAAGTGTAACTATTATGTTTTATCTATAACTTTTGCTCATAATATGTATGCTTTGTATACCTCAGCAAATAGAGTTATTTAAATTATTATAGTTATTGATCTCCCTTCACAATAATGCAACTCAAAAGAATGAAGTGCCACTGATGACATAGCTTACCAGACACATGAATGCAATGACGTCGTTCTTGACATGGGATGGACTAATCTCCAAGTCGTCACTATCGGGGATAATTCCTTTGAATAATATCATTATTTACCCCACAAACTCAAATTTCCAAGTTGTTCCTCTGAAACACGAGTCTGTGATATCAACTATGACTGGTCACGAAGTCCCAGTGCACAGGATGATAGCGGTTTCGTAAGCCGATTGTACCTCTCCACACGATAATGAAAGTACAGTTTTCCTGTATGAAGTGTAAGTCTTGCTCTAGCCAACGTTAAATAAAGCTAAGTCATCAAACCCCGCTTGCTGTCTCCTGTGATCACCTAACAGTAAGCTCTACCTGATCCACAGAAATATGACTGTAATATCATGTTAACTGGCGACTTTCTGGCTATCCACATGACATAAGCTTCACATCCTCAACCATCTGGTAGGAGTACTCAATTGTTACGGGACATTCTTTTAAAATATGCCCTCATCAACTTCCCATCGGATTTCCAGACCTGTCCCTTGCGTTGCCTGCATAACTCTAATGTAAATGTGATATGCGGCAAAGCTATGAAACAAAACTGCGAACGCCACAGGTTCGAATTCTCGAATTATCTCTTGGGAAAAAAAAAGTCTAGGAATCAGGACCTCAGTAGGATCCAATGTAACGTCTTCCGACAAAAAGGCTCGGCGCCAAAACTATTTCTAAGACACCTGAAAAAAAAAACCTTTGCTTCAACAAACTTCTGGTCTAATTTCTGTTCCTATATCAGTTTAGAAAAAAAAATGGTGCTGGGAGATGAATACTGACATAATACGGAGGATATGTGTGCTTAAAAAAAAAGAGAGTTACTGGCCAGACAAAAGATGAGCGTTTTTTTTATCAAAAGATGTCAGTAATCCCTTGCGAGTGTTATGATAAAGGAGGTATATCTCTTCCATCTGTTTCCGGTTTTCTCTCCACAATAAAGTTCACAACCCACCAGCATGCTATTTAGCAAGCTACCTCGTAAGTTTCTAACAAAAACGGTATCCCTCTTGTCCAACAGGATGTGCTTTGTATCACTTCACTGTAAAGATGACAGTTTTCTAAAGACGAATACAACCATCCTCATCCCTCCAGCAATTTAGTATAACACCTGCAAAATGTTTCAGGAGACAGTACAGTCTACCTACGCTTTTGGGAGTAATCAATAACAGGTGTTCTGAAACAGCTATATTGAAGTATATTGAGTGCAGAAAAGTGATAACCATATGTATGTACATAATGAGATTTTTTTTTATCTGGGTCTACGCAGCGAAATGACAAGATTTGAGGCTGTTGCACCGGCAGTGCCACTGATGTAACAGAGTTCTGTGTCCAAAAACAAAGCCGTTAAACGCCTGCCAACTTCTCTCCCGTCTCTGACCGTGAGTCACTACATGACCTTTTTTCCCCCCAAAAAAATTGTGATTTAGCTTTACCGAACTCCTGTAATTTTATTTAGATCGAATACTTTTAATTTCAAACTCAACTGATGTCGCTGAATTCTTGTCATTCATTACACATTTTCAACCCTTGTCATTCCTAAAGACAAAAAAACAAAAGAAAAGCGAGATCTGTCATGGAATAAATTCGGAGTGCATATTATTTGGTTTTACAGTCATTAAAACACATCGCCGTTTATTATTATCGTCGTCCATTACAAATCAAAAACTTAGGCCAGTAATAATCTTTTTCATTAAATAAATATCGAATCGATTTATGCAAGTTCATACATAATGACGTTTTGTAATTTAGTATCCTTGTTCTTATCCCAATCGACTATCATGCCATTCAGTAGATATTATATCAAAAAAAAAAAAAGGGCAACATTCAAGTTAGTTTAAAGTGATCATCCACGACCTGATTTGTCAATAGCTAGAACTATCTCGGAACACTATTCTACTCGTATCGTTTCGCTTTCATACGAAATGAAAACTAACAGCCTTGACTAGGTCTACATTAAAAAAAAATTGTGAACTAGATCTAGATTTTTAATCCTTAGGTTTGCCATCAGGTATTAAATGCTCATAAGGTTATCATTTCATGAATAACATTTTCACAGATGCTCTCATGCTTACATTTGCTTCGAAAATTAAACAAAGCGTGTAACCCTGATCTAGTAAATTTTCAACCCCTTCAACTGACATTTATGTGATATTTAAGGAAGGAAAAAGAAAACACCTTAAAATCTACACAAAAATATGACTGTCATAAAAACATCAAAAGAAAAAACACCTAATGAAAATAGCCATAAAATGTTCTCACCACCCTAGCAAAAGCCTTGTTTGATGGAACATGCTAGGCTGGCAGCGACTAACCAGGAATGCACTAGCGTTTTTGTTAAAAAATAAATTTTTGTCCGCAGTTTAATTCTTTAAAAACAAGCAATTTTCAAAGAATAACTTTAAAAAAATGGATTGTAAATATTGTTATTAGTTACAGAGATAAGTGCTTTTTATCAGTTTTGTAAAATCGTCTGTAATATCTGCATTTTGCATCCGTCTAGTGTTCGACTTCCATTATTTTTTTTTCTTATTTGGAAATGATACATAAATCTCCTATATCATAGAAAGCGTTTGAAAACTTACCAAAAAAAAAGGGAACAAAATATGCAGTACTTGTGATGACTTTATGTAACAAACGTTTTATGAGACTTAATATTACCAAGGAGATTTTTATGTGCTAATTAGCTCTCTCCCCCACCTCCTGCTTCGAAAATATGCTTGTCCAAAAATAACAGTTCTTATCAGCATATAACAAAGAGGTACCAATATTTCTAAAACAGCAGCTTCATCTCTGCCGAATGGAATTCTCGTCCAAGGGGACCAGACTTAAAGTTGAACAATAACAAACAACAACAATGTCCAGAACAGGCAATATGGCACTCTACTTGGGACAGCTCATGAAGAAGTTAAAGCGGAAAAAATGAGGTATAGACTAAAGAGTAGACTTGAAAAAGTCTGACTCTAGTAAAAGCCTACCTGTCTGTCCCCTGGGCCCCGCGGTGCTGGACATGGCTGCCCATACTGGCCAGCATGGCTGAGTAGGACTCCACGTGAGGAAAGTGTCCTGGCGAGGTGCCGGCTAGCAGAGGAGGATGGGAGAATCCATGACTGGAGGCGGCCGAGCCTCCAAAACCTGCTGGGAAAAATGTGGAGTATGGTTGAAGGCTGCCGAGGTGACCGGAAGGCTGACCAGGCAGAGCGTACATAGCTGGGTACTGGGCAGGGACATAACTCGAGCTCCCTGTGCCAGAAAGCCTGTGGGAAGGCGAGGAGTTGTCGGCCCCTGTCCGGAAGATGCCCGAAGGCACGGCGGGCTGCCCGGCTGACAACATGGCTGCCTGGTTGGATGTGGCGGCGGCGGCGGCGGCGGAAGCTGCGGATGAGGAGCTGCTGCTGGTGTTGGGGCTGTGTTGTCGCTGCGGCTGCGGATGATTAGAGTGAGCTTGACCTGACCCTGCCCCCGTGCGCCCACTGTGCATGCCCCCAGACACCCTGGCACTGGTAGAGCTGGGTTCTAACGGCGATGAATGTTCACCAGGCTGCAGTAACTGTTGGATCTGTAAGCTACCGGCCCGGCTGTTCTCTACTGGGCTCCCCTTCTCTACAACTTGTCCATTATAGGAAACAGAGTCTCTAGCATCCGCTCTGACGCCAAGGCTGACCTGAGAGTTGTCTGGAGCTTCGCACACAAAATTTGTCTGACCGCCTGAACTACTCCTGAGGGGGTCAGAAGTCAGACCGCCAGTGCTGCTGTCACTAACTGCCTTGATGAGGTGATTGGAACCCTGAGTCACAATGTCAATAGCGTTGGGGACTTTGCTGTGGACACTGACTAGCTGGTTGATGTTGGTGATGGTAGCGGTGCCAGTTCGGAGCTGAGGGTCGGAGTAGTTGAGAATGACAATACCACCTTCAACACTACTACTGTCCAGCACAGCGTGGGTCAACTGGTTGTTGCTGTTGTTGGCGGTGGTGGAGAAGGTAACGTTGGTCAGCTGGATGTTCTTGCCGTCAATGACGTTGTTATTGTTGTTATTATTATTCAAACTGTTAGCGATCAAGTTAGCTGGGAATGTGGAGGCAATACTTATACTGCCGCTGCCAGTACTGAGGTTGAGGTTGTTATTTTGGTTGTTTTTAATCAACACATTGCTGAGTTTATTGCTGCCATTTACACTGTTGTTGTTGTTGTTATTATTATTATTATTGACTGGGAAGTTTGCTGTCGTCGAAGTCACACCACTGATTAAGTTCGTCAAGTTATTATTAGCTTTAGATATACTTGCTAGATGCTGTTGCAGCTGTTGTTGTTGTTGTTGTTGTTGCTGTTGTTGTTGCTGTTGCTGCTGCAGTTGTTGCTGTTGTACCAAAGTGTTCAGCAAGAAATTGGTAGCACCAGAGGAGTTGCTGTTGTTGTTATTGCTGCTGCTGCTGCTGTTGTGCTGAAGTTGAGGGTCTGCGATGATAATGGTGTACTGCACTGGCTGACTGCCTGCACCTCCATTAACGGCCAACAGGCCCCTCCTACTGGTCCCACCCCCCTCAACTGTGATTGGTTGACTGGGAGGGGACGCACTTGGAAGAACTTCAGTGCAGTACAGGGACTGGCCATCCAAACCTGTCAACGACACCATGGAGATAATCTTCATTAGCAATGACATGGGCAGTAATACTACACAGATCTGTAGCTAATTAAGATGAAAGATACAGTCGACTTCGCTTAATTGCAACTCCTCGAAGGCATGGAAAAATCTGCGCTTAAGAAGACAGTGTGCTGAAGTGCCACTTTTTGTTTTTGATTATTATAAAAGAACAATTCTGTTTCCTGTAAGGCATACCTATTGCATTACTAGCGAGTCGACCATATATCAAACAAATCAGCAGTCTAGACAAACACATATCACGTCGTGGGTATATGATATCCCTCAAAAAACATTTGCATCTGAAGATCATCAAGTTTACTGCAAATATGAAATAACAGCATGGGCCTGAACAAGAATATTTCGCTGAAAACTTTCTGCAAAGTGGTAAGTTATTTAGAATCGACAATTTCATAAGAATCCGATCTCTAAGGGAGACAGAAACTGACCAGTGGCCGTATGCATAATCCATACGTTAGTTAACGTACTGCGTAAACTACTACTAATGTTCACTACTGATGTTTTGAGAGTTTCCCGTGGTTACCGCAATGCATTAACTAACGTTAGGATTATGCATACCACCACAGACCTTGAACACAATCACAATTCTGTGCGTGCTGCTGATCGGAATGTATTAAGTAACTGCAAACAGTATACGAAAAAAATGAGCCTCCTCCATACAGTCAAGAGAATACAACTTCTAGGTTTGCAACAGTAATAACGGCAAACCTCAGAATTCTTGGCCACGGTTCTCTGACGCGTACTATTTTTGTCCCGATCTAACCTTACATGCGACCTAGAACAATGCCTTGATGCTATAAATGCTGCGCCGGATATGTCTCGGCTCTTTTTTAACACCTTTAGCCTGTCTGGCTACATTCTAAAGAATGCCACGTGCTTGTCTTGACAAGATCACCAAAAATATTGTGACAAGTTCCTTTCTACGTAGACCAACTGCGCCAAGGTCCATTAACTGTACTGCAACAGCACGTATTGGGACAAAATCTTTACTAAATATTAAACCTGAGATGAAATCATTTTGTTAGGTCGGAGACAAGGTCTTTACCATATAAGGTTGCTTTGACAAGAACCTTGACAACTTATAATCTGTAAAAAGATCCGTACCAAATTTGTCACATGATCCTCCACCACCACCACCAACAACAACAAAAAAGCACATGTGCTGTGACTGTATCGTTAGCAAACTATAGTGATGTGACATGATCCTAAACAAACAGCAGTACTATGACACGATCCTCCCTACACAGCAGTACATGCACTGCGGTAAGACCTTTATAAAAAACACAAACAAACTGTAACAAGAAATTTACCACATCACACACAAGATCCCAACCCAGCAATAACACTGTGAAGATATCCTTGCCAAACCATATAGCGACAACAAAGTAATCACCCACATAATATTATTACAATGACAAGATCATCACCACTACACTGGATTACTACGCAGCAAAATACAAGAGGTAGGGAAGTAAAGTGTAGCAAGTAAGTACATCCACTGAAACTGCTAACCATGTGTTGTTATCGTTTCCGCTATGTCGCGGTTAGCACATGAGTCTTGCCTCGACCTCCCCCAAAAGCAAGAACGACCTCTCCCCGATTCTGGTCTCATTAAGACAAACAAAACCCATATACTGGAATTTCGAATGTATCCAATTCATCTACAATTTCAGGGACTCGGAGGGGCGGCAGGGGGGTGGATGTTGTGAAGGGAGGGAGGCATGCTTGCATGCAACAGAATGATTGTTAACACTGAACAATATTTTGAATGGCCATTTTTAGAGTAACTTCGGCTAATTTGAAGACCGTGCAAGAAATACAAGAAAAAAAAACCCCGAGTGAATGACCGAACGAACAAACAGATGAATGAATGAATGAATGAATGAATGAATGAATGAATGAATGAATGAATGAATGAATTTAGGAACAATGAAGTAGAATTTGCCAAAACTGAGTCAATGTAAATACACGTAGTCAGAAGTTCTGTCCATAAAAAAGAATGACTTAAGGCAGAGAGAAACACTTTGGTTAACAAATGTGTCATCATATACCAATAATATGAGATGAACATACTGTTAAAACAAGGCTTCGAAGTTACATAAATGATTAGTAATACAGAAGACCTTGCTTGTCATCATGTTATGGACGAAATGACTCTTGTTTCTCAAAAAATACAAGTTTCGAGCCAGTATGTACAAACTTTTGACTAACAGTCTAGTATTATGGAAGCTTTAACGACACATTATTAACAGTACCAACACGGCACGGACTAAAATCAAGAAATCCGTAGCCAAATCAACTAGGGGCGTCTTCGAATCAGACCATGCGACCACAGGCTTGATTCGGGCCTATTCTCATAGTTCCATTATATAGACTAGTGGGAAGTGGGTGGGAGGAGGCACGGTGGGAACCAATAGTTCATGAGCAAATCACGCAAAAGGAAGTGTGTGTTGAGCTAAGTAACTGTGCATGATTTCACTGTGTGACAAAAGTCAATATGCTGATGGTCAGCACTAACGCACGACTGAACGGTTCGTGTAAAATTACGACTACTGATCTTCCCAGACTTCTCGCTTTACACGATTACTATCCGTCCACCACTTCTTGCCTGTCAGGACGACCAGGATCTAACCAAGTCCAATTACCAGTCTACACGATTACTAGCATACCATGACAACATCACTACTATTATTACCTGCCTCAAAGGTCACAAATCTCTCCCGTGATTGAAACAAACACAAACAAATACGAGTACTAGTTTCGTTCCGATTTCGACTACTATTTCATCACGACAATGATCCTTGCAGTAGAGACAGACCTTCACACGGAGACGACTCGACGACCTATTACACAATGCACCGGATGACCCGGGCTAGAAAATGACCCCTGCATGCCTGGAGCGACTTTGACGCGTGTCCGAACGGTCATCAATCAAGCCCTGGGTGGATGGCAAACGGTCGCCCCGCTAACGGGGCGCAACTTCCCTCAATGACAGCGGTGACAGATTTGTTACCTGCCCCTGATGGCATCACAAACTTCATACCGCGCTGGATTTTCGCCTGCAGTGCTGACCACATTACCATAGGGTCACCACGGGCATGGGCAGTCTGACCCTTGCTTCAATCGGCGGAAAGTAGGTGAAGTGTCACCTCAAAATAGCTCAAAAGTAAGCCTACAATTCACAGCAGGACCTTATGGCCCCAAACCTCAAGTGCCCAAATTATCTTCAGACTTACTGCAATGCACTGGTCGGGAGTCCCTTACTTTCTACATGAAATCCTGATCACGAGCTTAAACACTTCACAAACTCAAAATTTTGAACCCTCCTCTAAAATTCAAGTTTACGAAACTGTGCTATATAAAATTTAATTAGCAGAGGCTCGTAAACAACAACTTTCAAACAACAACAACAACAAAATAATGTAGACAAAAGTAAGTCCGACTGTCGATTCATGTGATAATACACATGTTGGAAGATAGGCAATCCTGTCATAATTATTATTTCGTCAACCTGAGAAATGCTTCTGAGTGACGCCCTTCGTACATCTGACCGGAAATAGGGGTGGGGATGTTCGAACCCAAATTAGCGCTCGTCGAACAACTGAACCAAGAGTTACATGAATGATTCCACTGTTCGGGGATCGAATCTGGGAATTTTCAAATTCATCGTTCACGTTCAAACATATTCGAGTTCCTTTCATTCAATTGAGTGTTCCTATGATCTATTCGAAATTCGAAATTTCGATTTTGATTCGTGATTGGCGAATTCCAATCGGATTCGTCGTTCTACGAATCTCAAATTTTGCCCAGCCCACCCCAACACTTCTAGTTGTGACTCGTGTTCAGATGTTGTGAAAAAGAGGACAGTGTCCAAAAAAACACACTTTCGTCCAGTACAGTATCTTTACAGGGTTCGTCCGGAATTTTCAATATAAACATAGGAACTCAACAGTAAATTTCACTTACTTGATCTATTTAACTTGTACACTGACACAGTCAGGAATATTAGTTATCGCCAAGCAGCGATGGAAGGGGATGGTAGTATTCGTTCAACATTTTATAAGAAGACACATTTTCAATTTTAAACTATTCCTATGACCGTATAATCTGTTTATCAGAACTTGGGATTGTAAGGACTTTAAAACACCTGTATGAAGCAAAAGCTGATCATGTCTAGGCATGATTCGTGAGATTCAGATGACAAAATTTCTTCATATTCTGCGCACTTCTGCGGCTACACTGAAGGTATTTTAAATTGCCTTCAAAACAACAGGTGACATACTTTACCTGATCACATCTATTGGATGTTACTCCATCAACGAAAAGTTCCTGGAAATCAAGACAGCACTTTTTCTCCCTAACCTCTTTGACCAAATCTGGCACAGCAATGTGACTTTTTTTTTTTTTAAAAAATCTCAGGGCGTAATTTTGACACCGATCTTTAGGCAAAAATGTCTGTACAAGTGAGAATCTTTTGTAGACGTCGATGATGATGATGAACTCTGTATGGATTTCGAATATGTCAGTTCCAGACTATTCTGTATGGTCTCCTATAGAGCAGAGCAACGACGTTATGCGACCAATGCTTCGGTTGTAACCAGACGGCCGCGCCAGTCGTGGCTTTTATATGCAACACGATGAAGACGTTATAGGAAGTGGGACGGTATTTACAAGAGATAATGATCGGTGGTCACATAAGATATTATCCTGCCATAATCCCCATTTGCCGCCTCGTCCCTAGGCCAGTATCCTCGGCTGCGCCCCTCGGCCACGGGACGGGGGTTAGCAGGGGTATTACAAATCCAGCAAATCGTTATTTATTTATCAGAAGAACAACTACTATCCCGGTAATGCTCCCCGTAATGGGAATTAGTCTCTTGCCGTCCCCCAGACTAATGCTTATTTATCTGGTTATTGGAAAATAATGAATTGCGAAAGCAGTAAACTAAGGGTAAATGTGAGCAGCGCATGCAAGCACATAAAGAGTACATTCATGAATACTATATCGCTTTACAGCGAGCGTCCTCCACACTCTTAAAAGCACAGTATTGCACGTACACGTTTACACTGTCGGCGTTGGCCGGCCAAGCAGGAGACTGAAACAAAAACAAAAAAAGGAGAGGGGGTGTCTCCTGACTTACTGAAAATGTCCCCTTGGACATCACATCAAAAAGTTGGGACGCAAGGAAAACACAAGGAATTTTAAGCTTGCTGCTTTTGGGCAATAATCTGAAACTCTTTCACGAGAAAGCTGCATCTGTTTCAGTGGTGTGCACGCATATATATGACAATGCAGGCCGCACGAATCTGTTCACGTGGTGCGTTACAGAAATCAAGGATGGAATTCTTTATTCGTTGGCAGTTTTGCGATCTTATTTTTGTAGGGAAGGCACCCCATACATAAGAGACGGAAGGTTGTCATGAAATCACGTGACCACAGAAGACAGGTAGTCTTGAAGCCAGGTTCTTTCGTACTTTCTTTCTATGAATTATCTTTGTCTCTCTTTCACTCTTAATGAACTCAGCTGACTGGTAAAAAAAATCTTAAGGCACGCGAAAGGCTTTTGAAAGATTAACCTACCAGGTAAGAGTGACAGCCAAATGGTGACATAGATTGACGTTTTCAGAAGCATTTAAGAAGGGGTCCGCAGAAGTTCAAACTGTCTACTTGAAATGCTGATGCAGGCTGAACGAATGTCACATTCTGTCATACTGTCGCAGAATAACTTTAGAAATGTTTTCAGCGAGGATCTAAATGACCGCAAAGTTCACGAGTTGGACTTGACTCCCGAAAATTACTTCCTGAGAAGACTTAGATCAATCCTCGCAAAAAACTAAGTCCGATATTTTAAAAAAAATCCTTGAGGAAAAAAAAATCACTTTTATAAAAGCAGGGATAGGGAAATAAAATGATGAAGTCATTCTTATGGCCATCTTGCCAGAGGAAGATTTGTACAGAGAGGTCCAAAATGTAACTATACTTGGGTACGTAAACAAATGAAATCTGCAAGGCGACTCAAGACTTTGGAGCTAACGGAGATATTCACCTTTACGAATCTGTTAATAACTCCCATCTTTGCTATGGTCTCCGGGTGAGGCTCGAAATCGTGCATAACTGATTACAGATTACCGTTACTGGTAAACAGGCGCTGTCAGTGGAAAACAGAGCTGCGAGGTCAACTAAATTGCTGCTGACCTTTCTTAGCCACGTGGAGGCCTCGACTGGCTTAATTCAGCCACCTAGACTAGAAAGTCTTTATTTTTTAACTTTTTCGGATAGGTCAATTATGGACTACCGTGAATCCGCTGGTTTTGTTGAGCCACTTCAAAGAAGTGAGAATCTGTCCTTGTTTTCTCGTTCTTTCCTCTCCTGATCATTCATCACATGGCAGCCCCCTCAAAGATTATATTATTATCACTTTATGAAAATCCCTTCCGTATATCTATTATCCTTGACTGCCTGACAAATCACATTTCCGCTTGTTTAATAGTCAAGGCTTTGCCTGCCTTCATCATAGCCCCTATTCCCATGCTTTGTCTGATTGAACCGCCCCTATCCCATGCTCACAGTGAGAGCAAATCCTGTTTGAAACCCCGGATCAGAGAAACCAAGACTTTTTCCTCGAGGCCTCATGCTCTCAATCAGGGGCGGAACGGACAATCATTTTAAGTGTGGAGAAAAAGGAGTGGGTGGGGTGGCGAGCACTGAGAAATACGGGACATAGCAGTTAGCTGAATCGATTGGTTACCCAAAAGAGTCGAAGAATCAGAAAAATGGGTTTTGGGGTACAATAAAGGCCTCGAGTCACGAGTACCCTCCTCCCTTACACCAGTGCTCCGCCTTTGCAGGACAATTAGCCGGCATGAGCCATTATCAGGGTATCATAGACTTTGAGATAAGAAACCACTACACTGTTCCCCCTAGTCGATCATCCCCGCCTACCACCACCCGTAAACCTCTTTTGATTATTATCCATCATTAACGGGTGCATTTATCAAGAGCTTGTCACGTGTCCTGGCATGTGGTTAAGGGGCTACATCGTAAGTCCCGCATACTACAATAAACTCCGCTTAGTATCAACTCTGTGGAAGCTTTATGAAATGTTGCAAATAAGCATGTGGCGCCTGTCTGCACATTTGCATCCTGTCTACAGAAAATGTTTTCTGGAAAGCCTTGCGACAAAGCGAAGGTGCTTTGGGGAGGACGCGATCACTCGCAAACTGAGGAGATGGGGTATTAAAAGATCCGTCAGAGGAAGGCAACACAGCTAATCCCATCAGGTCTTCGGGGTGGGTAAGGATCATTTCCAATAAAGTATGCGAGGACAACACTCGCTCTTGAAATTTCCAAAACAGAGTTGCGCCCTAACCAATGAAGAAAGAGAGTATGTTAAAAAAACAACCAAACAAACTCAAAGTTCCTCTGTGTGTGGGATGAGGTGGAGGAGGAAAGAAGAAAATAATACAGAATGGTCTTTGCTAACAAGTTATGAATCAGGTACAGAGAGGATATGGCTCCCGAAGAACTCATTCCGAAGTAGAATTTTGGCTATTTTTACAAGTGCACTTTCTGTACTCGATATTGCGCTCGATACAAGACGGACACTAAAAAGGGAGAAACAAGTATTGTATATATAGGCTGAGAGGTATAGTAACAAAAAATGAAGCCACCCTATCCCATCGCCAAAAGATGTTTTCTAAAAACAAAATGAAGTAGTGAGATGTTACATCACATTAATGACACCATGATACTCTCATACCCTTGCAATAAGACTTGCAATCTGATCAAATCATGCCCTTAAATCAGGGGCTGTCACAGAAACATTGGCAGGGAGTGTAAAAGATCTGATAGGCCACGTGTTTTTAGAACATCTGGTCAGAACTGTAATGTTCCAGTTTCATCTCCCCCTCCTCCCTCCAACCCCCTCAAAAGTATATACAGTATAAAGGCCATCTGTTTTTCAAGTATGAATGCTCATTTGTACCTAAAATATCTGAGCTGAATAAAGTTGTTGTTGTTATTACTGAGACAGTAATCTCTTCCTAAATTTACCCGGACACATACGATGCTCATAATAATGCCCGGCTCACAATGTATGCCTAAAACTAAAACGGATTTACTCCGAAAATAGTAACCCTTATCTGTATGATATCCTTCAATTTTTTAAGTACGCTTACTTCCTTCTCTTGCCCATTCAGTTGTAAAAACATTAAAAAAAAACTAGTTCCGCCTTCAGGCAGGCCGGCCGGCCGGCAGGCAGGCAGGCAGGCAGGCAGGCAGGCAGGCAGGCAGGCAGGCAGGCAGGCAGGCAGGCAGACAGACAGACAGACAGACAGACAGACAGACAGACAGACAGACAGACTGTTAACACGTACTGCATTCGTGGGCGGATGCAACAATAACGCCTCTGTGTTTGAAATCATGAACGGAAATGCATGGCACATTCACACTCTCGCCACATTCATAACCCAGTGGCAATTCACAGAATATAAATTATACACTGCCGTGCCGCTTTAAGATGTGACGCCATGGCCATAAATAAAGCAGAATATGGACTAGACTGGCAATAAATAAAGCAGAATATAGACTAGACTATATCTAATTCACAAATTCCTGGATGGATCATAAAGTCATACCACCCGAATGAATCAACCGGAATCCTCGCTGTTTGGAGATTCGCATAAAGTTCTCGTTTTCTCCATAATCCTTCACAATTTCATTATCATCCATTACCCTTCCCTCTCTCACTTTCTCTTTTACTTGACTTTAATCTTTACTACTAGCCAATTCTCTCCCTCCCTCTCTCTCTCTCTCTCTCTTCCTCCCGGGCCTACCCAAGCTACCTGTAGAAACCGGAACAAAGGCCTACACACAAACTATCGCACAGATATACATAGCTGTTTAAGAGGTGGAGAAAATACATCCGAAAGGGACCGAAGGCTGGGACAACTGAGGAAAAGAATATAAATAACAACAATACTGTATTAGACACAATAAAATCCATACGTCCCATATCAAGAACCCAAGCAGGGGTTTTGGAATGGATGGAAGAGGACGCTCTTTTAAGACCAGCCCTCCTCAATGCCACCGCCTCTGGTGTGATATAAAAACTAGTGTCCTGAGAAGTGTGAAGATTACAGAGGGCGACTACTTCCATTTGCAGATGGCCGTGAAGATAAGAGGATGTTGATCCCAGCTTTTGTTTGCAAACCATTATCATGATACCGCTGAGTCATTTGGATCTGTCTCCCAACATCGTAGTCACCATTTACAACAACAACAACAACAACAACAGCAGCAGCAGCAACGACAATATTAACGGCAACGGCAACATGACAAGAGCAACAACAACAATGGCGCAGTGTACTTATGTACAATAAATCAGATGAGCCAGTAAATGGTATTTTCCACGAACGCATGAACTGCGCCTCCGCGAAATTCGTCTTCATAATCTACTGAGAACAGACCTCATCATCGTTACCATCCCCGTCCCCATCCCCCATCTTCACCAGATCTCTGTCCTCCTACCTGTGACAACGTGAAATCTGACAAACCCACTGTAACTGGACAGCAGTCGATGGTCATCTAAGATTGTGAAGTGATCTTAAACTCAACATCAGCGCTCACAAATCGTCTGTGTGTTGCCGTGCTAAGTGGTATTCACAATTAGGTCAGCTGCACATTTTGATATCAGTCTGTTTCCGAAATTTAAGCCTGAACTGAAG
>JAWQUT010000095.1:854014-869059 GCA_033807755.1 Ellobium chinense
ATCCATGATATATAATTATTATTAATGAGCTCTCCGGACCTTGGAAGACAGACACTAATTATTCACTATCGCCAAGTTCACCCGCGACTCTCCCCCCATCCACTCTCCTTCTCGACCCTCACTTCCACTAAACTAACGTCCCTCTCTACCTATGCCAGTGATAAAAAACTTGCGGGCCGTCTAGATCTAGTCACAAGTGCAAAAGTGGTTATAAAAATGGCACGACCAATTAGCGAGTCTATCACGGATTGGCAGGACTCAGGATGAAAAAAATAAAGGGCCTCCAACCAATATTATAATATGTATTTTTAGATCCGACGTCAGGCCGGCACAGAAGGAAATAGGATAGATTCACACGTATCAGCCATCAGCTAAAACAAAAGGAGAAAATTTATGAGGGGAGTGGAGGGAAAAATTAAGGGAGGGGGTTCGCAAAATACATGACTGTTATCCGTGTTGACATGTTAAGTATTTCACGAAAAGGGGTTTTGAAGTAAAAAAAAACAAAAACACAACATAAAAACGGCATCGCAGGCAACCTATTTATTTGATAACATGAACAGATCTAAACTCTTCATACCATTTTAACGATGGTTTTGAACTGGTGTATGATAGAGGGTTGCGTTTTTACACACGGCGCCGCACTGAATTCATACTGAACCCGGAACTCCGGCAAATTTCGTTGGCAATATTCCACCTACAGCTTTGTTTAGGACAAGGTAAGTGGGAGGGTAAAGGAAGCAAAAACAAAGTTGGGACAGTCCTGAACCTTATCATAGTATAAGATTCTCTCATGGGTGTTTTCTACTTTCTAATCCTGTCTCTAACCCTAAACCAAACACTCGCTGGGACGGTCCTGATATATTGCGTATGAAACAAGTCAAACAGTCAGATGTACGCGGGTCTGTGTCAGATAGCCTAAGCACCTAGTAAGTTAAGATTTAGGTTTATGCCTGGTTTAAGTGCAATATCACAGAGCTCTCCCAAGGACTTACGCTGATGGTTAGTATAGGGGCACGGATCCAACCCCAGTAGTCCAGAAAATATCCGAAACACAAAGATCAAGAAGTTGACTCTCACTGAAATTTACGCACGCTGATTGGTGGCAGGGATAGCGTGCCGTGTGCAAATGCGACCCGCTACTCTGTTAACTGCATCAGAACTTTCTGAAAGTGCCCGAGCAACATGGCACTGATACATGGATTATTTGCATTCGACCTAATTTCGGGAATACGATCTCACACGTCAACACAGACAATGTGTGCCCAGCTCACATAATGTACCACATTAACAGGGATTACTCACATCGACTGTAGAATACCGGGTCATGTGGTGCTTGGAGGAGAAAATGCATGCGTGTGATACCAGGTGGTAAGACATATTCCATTATTCTCATTATCACTGAGTGAGGAGAAGAAATGTAACCCCGAACTGATATACCATCTGAATAATGTGCGTATAGAGCGTACCAAATTATTGTGAAATATAATTTTGAGAAGAAATGGTGTGCCAGAAAAGTTTTGGTAGATCTCATTGTAGCATCTCTGATTCATGAAAATCTTATCTTGAAACAAATTGTCATATTTTTGCACATCAGTCAATTCATGTTAATCTAGAGTCTGTAGGGGCCGGACAAATACCCCAGGCTTTCAGAAAGAGCTACAGATATGGTACTCAGCTCAGGGGGCCAAATCTGGCGAGCTTGAAGAAAGGCCATAAAACCCAGCACTAAAAAAAATTCATGTCGGCACCAGAGATCGAAGTCAGGTCCTCTCAAGTCGAACGTACCACCACTATGCCACAGAGACGCTAATTTCATACAATTTAAATCTTAAATTCCTACTACTGGAATATGTTCCCTAACTTCCACGTGTAAGTCTAGTGCTCACCACTGACCCCGACACACTTCCCAACTGCTCACACATGGTCACCAAAAAGCTGCATACTCGACTTCGCTTTATCGCACTATTCGTTTTATCGCCGTGTACAATTTCGACCTGACGGACGTCAAATCTCAAGGCCTGATCCACAATGTCGAGTTTGTGAGCCATTTGAATTCATCTAACCTAGACTAGAGTTTATAGAGAGACCAGTGGCCGTGCATAATGCTTGTGTTAGTTAACGCACTGCGGTAACCACAGAAAACTACCAAACTATTAGTAATATCACTGTAACTAACGCAGTGCGTTAATTAACGCACTGATTAAGCGTACATCCACGAGGTTGGGTTTTTTTTTGCGTATATATTCGAGGTTCGGGGTCATCAATTTCCTCTTGTGTACAGAAAACAAAACAGTACCGTAAGCCGAAAACAATAGGGCAATTAAATCCCAGCCTCTGTCTAACCGCAATTCCCCTTCCGACCTCCACACCATGCACTTATGCGTTTGCAACTAAGTAGAAGCTATATTATTATTGTTCTCAGTTATCACTCAGGCCTATCGACTGAAGCGGTCACAGACTTTGGAACAGCTGCACATGTAAGTATCATCGCGTGCTACGAATGAAACACACACTGTAATAGAGCTCATGATAGGCCATCGCTTTCAACGGTCGCTATGGATACTGGACGAGCAGAGGTATGGCCAAAGATATTAAGTACCTGCCGGAACTAGAGTGAAGCCATGTGCTATAGTATCGTATAGAAATCCTCGGGTATCGTGTCACAGTAATCGCCTAATCCGCATCGTTAAAAAGGATGGGTGGGCATATTCGAACACAAAATTCGTGTTCGCTGAATCCAGGACCCAATATTCGGATTCCAGAAATTAGTGTTGGTGGTTCCAACATGAACCAGGCACACACTTCCTTACATTTCATTGGTTGCACCCGTGATCTGAATTCGAACTTCGAGCGGGCTGGTGTTCGAGAAATTCGCATAGCGAAAAATTCGAATCTCAAAACCTCTGCCCATTATTTGTTGACCCAGCTGAGCTTTGATCTCGGAGTGTGTCATCATCGACTATGATAAGGTACTGCAAGCGGAAGTGCGAAAGAAAAGAAAGAAAGAAAGAAAGAAAGAAAGAAAGAAAGAAAGAAAGAAAGAAAGAAAAACCCACGTTCAGTTATGTGACTAATATATTATTAAATTACCCCTAGGAGATACTAGTCTGGCCATGACAGATACGATTTTCGAAATGAATTAAACTCCACCATAACAGGAATACAGGAAACACTGTCAGGATTAACACATTTCCTTGGCAATCATTTCAACACGAAGTGACACACATGGCATTCCTGAAGTGTCCAAAATCTGACAAGAGAAACATGCATGACCCTGACAGTGACATCTTATAATGTTCTTTGCTTTTCTTGCCTGTGCTGCAAAGTGCTCAAGTACACCCTTATGACCATATACTTTTATGCACATCCCCAAAGGATATGAGCGGCTAAACGAGAAGCTAAATGAGAATTTTAGATGTAAATTAGAAGACAGAGTCAGCAAAATGTACTGACCATGCAGTTCATTTCAATAGTGACAGGCTATTAGTGAGTAGATGAGCTAGACTGGAAGCTGAGTAAGTGTAATAAGTTACTGAAAGTAGGTCAACTGTAATGAATAGATGCAAGTAAGAATCAGTAAAATAAAAAAAGTGAAAAAATAAAACTGGCGGAACACCGATGAAAAGGTAAACGTCACATGATTATGTCCTAGTCGCCAACTGAATATGTCCGTTCCCTTATGTTGCCTTCCACAGCTGTGGATCTGGATATCCAGTCAATAAACCGGTGAGCTATGAATAATTTCTAACTTTCAGCTTATTCACAAATTCATGACCCGTAATTTCCTGTTTCACATGCCTCAGCCCAAACGTACTACTTTCTTCTTTCCCCCAAAATACTTTCCCCATTATTTCTGAACTCTCACCTTGAGGAGACAAAAATGTCCGATATTTCAGCGTCCCTTCGACTTCCGTTTGCACACGTAACGTCTCCTTGACATCAAGAGAGGAAATAATGTGCTAAAAATCTGTTACCGTTCTCTCTTTGCCTGCGCCCCCTCGGAGTTTCTTATCGTGTGCTGTACCCTTTCAGTCCTGCAGGTTGTTACAACATGGGGGGAATCCAAGAGGTCACACACACTAGACTATCCTCGGAAAATCGTTATCACCAACCAATGCGCCATAAAATTTTTGGAATGCTCGTACCTCCTGAGCCGATAAAAGCAACACGGACGGGCCACAAGCATACAGCACACGTACACACTCAAACAGAACCATACAGTCAAACCTGTTTAGACATTTCATCTTGAAATAATAATAATTATGTACACAAACTGACCTTGTTCTCAAATGGTTCTAAAGTTGCCCATGCGAGGAACAGGAACAGCTGGGTGAATAATCCAGTGTGTGTAATCCATGGATTGGAGAGGTCCGGAATATCCAACGGAATCCGAGAAGTGTCCACGGGTTGGAAGAAGGTAGGGCAAAGAACAGTCAAGCTCTAAACGCCAATCACAGTCAGGCTAAAGCTATCAGATAAGTTCAAGCACAGGACGCGAGCCTCAGCCGTATTTCTTTTTTTAAGTAAACCAACAGCTGTATTTTATGTTTTTACATGTAAACTATTTTGAATGTTCTATCTTTCGTTTTTAGGGGTGGGGTGTGATAAGACAAGACAAGACAAGACCAGATCTTTCAAGCTTTAGACTGAAGGCGTGGAGTACAGTCACCTTGAAGAGAGAAGCGTTCTTAAACAATGCGATAGCACAAACTAAACTAAATCTACCTAAAGGACGTAAATGGGCTATGAAATACACAAGAGTTTGTACAGTATTTTATTTCACTTAGTCGACATGGCTTCTGATAAAAAAAAACTCGCTTCAAGTAAAATGCACAATATATTTTTTTAAAAACCGCTGGGGCAGATAAAAGACTGGGGAGGACAGGAAGACTTTCCAGACCAACTCAAAACCATCAGTGGTGCCAGAAAAAAAAAAGTTTGATAAAAAAAAAGGCTACAGTGACAAGGATTTATAATACTAGAGGGGTTGGAGTGACTACCACATAAAACTCAGTGTACCTAATTATACTGCACACTGTCATTTCTGTATTTCATGTAAAATAAATCATGTGAAAACATTAAAAATAAAACAAACCCTCCTATTCTCATTGACTTCTTATAAACTTATTCACAATATCTGTCCTACTAAATATTTCATAACTCTGACTTGGAAAAATTTAGAATGGATGTCATGCAATCAAGAGGCAAACTGATTTCCTTTTTACCATCTGACGCAAACGTACTAGATCTAGGACCTAAGATAGAATCTCAAGGCATGCTTTTTGAAGCAATGATACCTTACTGTTTCCACACGCATGATTACATTGTGCGATTAAGACAATGATCAGTCTGCGTCAGGCCGAATCCTCATTTACTTTGTTTATTCGTCTCTATTTAAGAGGAGCTATAAAAGTTAAAAACCCTTAAGAAGACTCAAGCGTTGCTGAAGTTAGATGGACCACGTAGCCTTTTCCACAACTCTGGCGTCTTCGTATTTGTTTGATGTCATTGTCACCATAGCAATAGGAAGTCCACCCAAGCATCATCTCCCCTGAACTCATCAGCCTGGCTATAATGTTACGATGGAAATCTGAGCGCCCGCTATAAATACCTGTACTCTCTTTATCGCGACCCCTGTCTTTTAAAAGCATTTTCGTTCCACTTTAAATGATAGTTTAATGCATTGCGAAATGAGGACTTTGTGCTTTTGTTTGGGAATAATGGCGCCACATTTTGCCTGATGCTAACTTACTGAAGACAGCTCTGAAGACCAAAACTCTGATGACGTTAGCTGCAGGTGACTGATCTCTCGGACATAATATCACATATTGATCTTGTTTGTGAAAACTTTAAAAGGATCAGAAAAAAAATGCAAAGTTCTGCTTCCCATTTATTCTTGGCTCAAATACAGACCTATCGAAATAATAGATGGAGGGTGATCAAGATAATAATTTACAAAAACAAAAAAAAATGATTTTAAAAAGCTACCTCAAGGGGATGTGAGATCACTGTATTAATCTACTGTCATTTGAATGGAGAACGGTACGCAGGTATTTGTGGTGAGCTGGAAACCCAGAGTAGCGTTTCAAAGTGAGATGGTACGCGACCCAGTTCTCTAAATCTATCTCTACTGTTGGTCCACAATTTTTATACAATAATAAAGTTCAAGCTAAACGCAAAGTATGTCTTGGTGCATTGACAAAATATGCCTTATTACCGAGACATACTTAGCTTCGAGGTCAAACTGAATAATGAAATGATAAAATAATAATAAATTTGTACATGTGAATTTCACAACTTAATAACAGGGCTTACTTACAACAAGAGAACTTAATATCAAAGTTCCACAATATTACTTTAGCAAAACCTGAAAACCTCACGATCTGAAACTTCATTTGTTCAAATTCTCTAAAGCGAAAACTCTTGTACTTTGCTCTATAATAATATGTCTGAGGCAGCGTGGTCGCGTGGTTTGTGAGCCGTACCAGGAATACTTGAAGTCTAGGGTTTGTGTATTCGACTCGCGGGTCGGGCGATTTATTAAGTACCTGACCTTAGAGATGGGTCGACCAAGGCACGTGTTTCATTTAAAATATAACGTATTTACATGTATGATGCCACTTTTCTATGCGTCTGTATTATGAGTGAGATGTATAACATTGTATGGCATTGCAAACCAATTTCTCTATGGGTTCAACAAAAATCCCTTTTGGGTTTTTTTGTTTGGTTGTTTTGTTTTTTCAAAAACATTAAATTACATCAGGAATTCGAATTTCTGAGCCCATGCCCTGACATTCTAGTTCGCGACATTTCACTCTATTTCCTGAACGATCAACTCATGAGGTAAGGTATAGAAGAGTTTCATTATAATCTCAACTATACTCGCAGGCTAATAAATAGAATTTTATGACTAATATTATGTTTAGATACAGTGTTTTCCTCATCGATTTTAACTACATACTAAAAACTACATTGCTCTGCTAATCGATTTTATCTACACACTAAAAACTGATAAACATATTTCCTCGCTCTAAACTTAAAGGAAAACGTGTCATCGAATCATCTTCTCAAAACGGATAAAACACAAAGAATTGTAAGATGTCAGAACTAAAAACTATTTCAGCTTAATATGTCCCAGATGAAAAAAGCAAATTGTATTTCTGGTCTGACATGTGGTACAGATATTCAAGCTTAATATGTTTTAGAAGATTATAGCAAAAACACTTTATTTCCAACATATTATAGATATCCGTGGAAAAAGTATTTAATTCAAACTTGTTTGCTAACATGTGTTAGCCATGCTTAGTGCTTATCGTTTAAATCAAGCATATTTTACCAATTCATATCCATTCAAATGAAACAACAACAACAACAACAACAACAACAACAACAAAATCACTTACTATCCTTACCAAAATCCTCACTAAAGAGACAACTACATATGTCAAAGGCGGAATTACATAGGTTTATCCAATCTGTAGTCTGGAGAAACGTCTCATTAAAAGGAGCCCTGCTGCCTAATTATGGCAAACAATAGCCTCGTGACGTGCGGGGGCGGAAGGACCTGGCTTGATTATTTATGTCACATCGTTAGCACCGCAGACCAAGGCTATTTGGGTTGGACATAAAAATATATATTTAGAACCACTATAATACGCTGCCGTCTAGTATAGGTTGTGGTATGTAGGCCTACGTCGCAGAGATAACGCACTCCACTGACTGACTGTGTGTTAGTGTGGGTTATGACAGAAGTTTGAAAGCTTATCAATGATTTTCTACACTGCTTCATTCTGAAGTCGTGACTCATCAAATTCAAAAGGCCTGACCCAGCATACCTTAACAACTGACAGAAGACATCGTGAGACTGTGTTGTCTTGTCACCTCAGGGTCATGCACACGTAACTCCGAGAGGAAAGTCTCACAAGACAATTAAGCTGACTGTGTCGTCCTTTCCAAACAACTCTTTGCACATTTTCCTTAATATGACATTTCTGTACAACTCAAGTTTCGATAATCCCCAGGTTTCGATTCCTTCCTCGAGCGCAGTTCTGTTTCTCAAGAATAATTTAAGACGAGACCGTTTTAGAAGATTCATCTGGTCTTGTCAGTTCTTTCACTAACTTCTAATCTGATTCTTAAAGCTTATCACCAAGTCATTATCTTAGGTGTCACAAACTGCGTGTAAGACATATCTCTGATTATATAATATAAAAGTAAAGAAGTACAAATTCTCGGGGGGGGGGNAGCACGCAGTGTTAAACAACTTTATGCATGTGGCCTCATGTTTATGGAGATGTGGTAGCATGGAATTATTGCCAAAAAAAAAAAAAAAACCCCAAAAAAACAAACAAACAAACAACAAAGCAACAACCCATCTTCTTAAATCATAAAAATAACTTCACTTACCGTGAAATTATCATCAGACCTCAGGTTCTTGTAAAAATGTTAAATGTGGCTTTGAGTGCCCAAACAGCATCCAGTACGGGCTGGGCATGATCAATAAAGTTATTAAACTTGTTAAATGAAATGTCTAAAACGATTTCGATCATCCAATAAAATTGCTGGAGCCTATTTTTTGAAAACATGTGTTAGACAGTAAAACTCTTTTAAGTCTAACACGTTTTATGTTTTCTTGGAAAAATATTCAAGCTTAGCATGTTTAGCAAAACTTTCTAACACAGTTTTCACAGTAAATATATTCCTGTCTAACATGCTTTTTTGAGGGAGATGCAAGATTTTACCGTAAACTCCATTGCCTTAAATACTGCACTATCCTTACAACTGTGCCATTGTACTGTAAACACCTCATTCTTCCTTGTAAATAAATAAAATGGATATAAACACACTTCAATACAAAACGGAAATGATTTAATGAAAAGTAAAACTTCCTCAAATCTGAGATCTTAAAAACCTTAACATAAAAAATCAAACACAGTAAATAAATACACATTTTAAAAGAACTTTCTGTCAAAATTACTAGTTTGAATTTTCCAAGTTAAAAATCTGAAGCTCTAATGGTTCCTCAGTTTCCCAAACCCGCATACCAGTGAACAATCTCTGTTTCCGTAGAAAAAAAAAATCACTAAAGACATAGCAGCAGGTATCATTAAAACAGTAGCCCGCCCTCTACATAGACCTAACTTGTCTTCGACAAATATAATAAGCAGAGCAAAGGTAAGCTAGGAGCTAACCGAAGATTATGTGCTAAATCGATCTAGGTGAAAATCGTTTCTATTCTCTCTTTCAAACACCCCAATTTTCTTTGTCAACACTACAGGCTAAACGGTTCCGCCAATACTCATACCCTCTGGCATGAGGATGCTATGTGACCCAATTGGTGTAACACCCTGATCTTTTCTTCTTTTTTTTTTCTCTCATTGGTCAATACTGCAAGCTAAATAACTACGCCAACAACTATGTCCTTTGGGCATGAAGACACCATATTACCCAGTTTATACCTTTTTGGTGATTCAAAAACTTAGATCGTTAAGACAGGTTTTATTAAACGGGGTCAAAAAATGCGAAGAGACTCATTACCACGCCAGTATTATCTATATTCTCTAGCCACAAAATCCCGTCAGCTTTACACCTTGTCTTTCTAATAAGTTAGTCAGATCCAACTTAACATCTCTCGGCCTTGAATATACACCGTTCATGAATGCATTCTGCAACATCTTCATAAAATTACAATCTATGTTGAAAAAAAAAAACAACAAAAAACTGCAATAGGTCCTGCCCTCCCAGTCGGCTTGATCCTCTCTAAGAAAAATTCTGCCCTTAAGTCTGTTCAGAACCAAAGATCAGACTGCCCTACATACAAACCCTGTCTTGCCATTTAACTAACGACAGGATTCAACCTTTCACGTGGACGCGATAATGATCAGCTATGAAGTATTTTAACCAACTCTATTTTATAAGCTATTAGTGAAAAATACCTCTTCATTAACTTGCATTATGGATGTATATATAAAGGTTCATGTCTGCGAACTATATTTTGTAAAAGATTCATGATAAGCACCTCTCGATTAATTACATGATGGATGGATAACTGAAGCTTTATGCTTTCAAACGCTCCTACTCACTGTCTGCAAAGTCTTGAGTCCTAAAGTTTCATAGTGCATGAGACAAAGTTTGTACATCTTTTAACACGATCTTGCAATCATGCAAAAGTCAGGGAGATTTGCGATGGAGAGCTTAATACTTTCAGTCAGCAGTGTTTTGAAATCTGAACTCCAAGTGGGGATTGGACGCCCTCAGATTTTTCAGACCGGTTTACTATATGAAATGACTAATGGATTGTTCTTGGACGATCACATTAGTGATAAGCAGACAGATGAAGCAGTGTGGGTGGCGTTGTATAAATGGTCTTGATATGCAAAACACCTGCAGAATATCAGCAATATGCCAACGGTGGTGAGGAAAATGCGGGAGAGAAAAGGGATGAGGTTTGGCGGACAAGGAAATCATTATCTGCAAACCAGTTGGTGGCTTTATGGATTTTACAGTTTTGTATCTGGATTAAGGACGTCAAAACACGCTAAGGCCCACAAGAAAATTACCAAACTTGCCGTACACCATGACCCTACACCGATATACCATATTCTCTGATGACTGAGGCCCTTTCTCTAAATACCACGCTCTAGTAAACACAATGACCCTATACAAAAGGACCATATTATTCTCTTTAATACCATGACACTACCCAGGAATACTTCATTCTCGTATCAAAGAGACCCTTTAAAATAAATGCCATACGAGTCTACTAACAATATAGCCCTATTCGGCGGTACCAGACACCCGTAACAGTTTCGTCCTACACAGAAATACTTAACTACCTCATTGTATCATATCATGTTGTACTAATACAATGGCTCTACATAGAACTTTCTTTTTTTTTTCTTTACACTATGACCCTACACAATAATACTAATATCTGCCCACTATGCCACTCAATAAATATACCACGTTAAAGACCATGTTAAAGTACCAGGGGTCTAACGAAATATTCCTGGTACAGGATACCAATCTCATGAGACTGTGAGCATACAAGAAATTATCAGAGTCTCTAATTAAGACATCACAATCTTAATTAAGACATCACAATCCTACACACGATCAGCACAAGCAAAGGACACAATGCCCCCCTACAAAGGGAACAGTCCTAATATGCAATATCCCTATACATTGCCCATACACCATAGGCACAGAGCAATTCCAAGCAATGATATCACATACTAGACTCCAAGTCTATACTCCCAGTGCTTGCACGTGTCAGAGGTCCGCACAGTAGATGCACATAAACTCAACTGTCACCGTTGTTGCGGGCGGCGAGTGTTATATAACTGGGAACACCAATTAGCATCTTCAACAACATCAACACTGACAACAACAACAACAAAACCACAAAAACAAGACCAAGGTCTGAAATTAGCGTGAGTTTTGACGCGTCATGACACTGGCAAACAGGGTGAGCAAAACACATGGGGAAATGCTCTTTAGCGGGAGGTTGGGGGGAGGAAATTTCAAACTATCCAAATCAAATTTCACCGACCTTTGTTAATCTAAGTGTTTACGTACAAAACGTGTTTACAACGGAAATTCGCTCCAAATCAATTGGTCTAAAAATGAGATCTTTTCCTTCAAACTCCTTCCATCCTTAGCTTCCAATTCTTTCCACTCAAGAGCTAAAAATAACCCCGTTTGATTTAAGTACATGCGCGGGAATCCGCGTGCGGTCATGACGCCAGTCTGAGTACTTCCGTTACTCCTGTGACGTCAGCCGTGACGCAATAGGGTTCGATAATTTCTGCCTCGTGACCGCCGCCAACCCGATATAGGCCACTGTGTCTAGCGACAGCCAATCGGGTGACAGGATACGGCCGCGCGTGCGCACAAGATCAATACTTCATTGTGAGCTCGAAATATTGTGGTGACGTGCGTACACTGTCGGTCGTGAAAATGAAAGAAAAGGTTGAAGGGGAAGAAGGACGTTACAAAGGATTTTGTGAAGTTAAAAAAAAAACTGGGTGATTTTTTTTTCTTTACTTAGCGGAGGGCGTCACCAAGACGAAACAAAGTGCTGAGTCTGAAGGACTCGTCTGATTCGCTTATCGGCTAAAAGTGTGGCGTAAAACTGTGACAACTCTCGGGCTATTTTTAACTATAAAGTATTCTAGAGTGAACTATTTATATGACGATATGAGACAATTATTATTGCAGCCAAGTGCGTGAAAAGCACAACGTTTTGTTGTTTGGGAAGGAAGACTAGGTTCCGGTAAAAACATGGAAAAGTAGACTACAATAATATGATCATTTGAAGGGCAAAATATATTGATGACTATGCGCCAACACCTATGTCATTTAGTCAAGACGGAAACGGTGATAGCAACAACAATAATAATGATAAGGCAGTAGCAACAACAAAACAAAGACAACACACACACAAACACAGACAAGGAGTGCAAAAACATATGCATGAACCAGCCAAATATTTAAACCATTTAGACATCTAACAAACTCAGCTACCACACCAACACGAGACATCAAAAAGCTCATATTATGTGCACAAAGAGAATTAGTTGAAGTCACGTTTACATAACTGTCAAACAACAAACACTAAGATCTAGCAGGACACAAAAAAAAAACAACAACCAAACCCACCAGTATGCTGTTATAAAAACAACCTACAAATTTCACAATCGAAATACAATGCATGCAATACCCTAATCAACATGGCATACAATAACAGCGCCGGTTATCGAGAGTTATCCAAGTTTGCGCATCAAAGAAGGGATCTTTTACCATCGCAAGAATATTATTCGTGCACTGGCGCTGATGCACCTTAGTGGCGTTCAACATGCAACGTTAATGTAACTCTTACTGGCTCCTTCACTAATGCGCAAGTTCTCAGTTATTATCTTGACTCTTAACTTTCTTGCCATCTCGTTCTTCCGGGCATTTCTCTCCTTTAGGTCTCGATATTAATCAGACTTACTATCCACAGACTTGTGGCCATTTTGAACACTGTCCGCCCCTCCCTCGCCCTCCCCCTTTCTATTACATGGCTCAGTGAAAAGCTGTGTCAGCTTTCACAATCATCATCATTTACAAAAATGATAATGACCATCACCATCACGATTCACAGTAACACTGGCAACGCTGAGCTCAAACCGGTGGGAGGAAGCGAAGTCTACAGACTCAGGTACTTTGACGACGCTAGGTCGTTATTCGGTCTTTAATACAAGTGGTCCCATTTTTATTCTCTGAAAAAGGGATTGGGGGTGAGGGGAGGGAGGAGGGGAGAGGGGGGAGGGGAAGGGACAAGATCGTGTTGTCTTTATCAGAGCCAAATGTATCGGAAACTTCAATCGTTTTTATCGGCCAGTTCAAATAAAGCATTTCTTGTCCAGGCCATCTTTATCATCATGTCTATCATCCTAATCGCCAATCATTATCAACAACAACAACATAATAATCATATATGCCTCATCATTAACATACGACAATAGCATTAACAACAACATTATTAACACGCAATCGCAGCAAGAACAATAAAGACAACCATAAAGCGAGAACAGACTAAGGCAGATTAATACCTGCCACAGACATCATCATCTACGTTCTCGTTATTACCACAATGACAGTGTACAAATGGAAACTTTCATAATGACCAAAAATCCCCAAACAAATAGAACGCGGATGAGACATTTCTATGACCCTGGAGTACGCCGCAGTGCACCGAATGTCACGAAAATTAGCTCAATTGTGGCCACACGCAGGTGGAAAAACAGGAAGTCGTCAGACGCAAAGCCGTTGACAGGTCTTTTCTAATGAATTTAATCATCCCTTAAAACAAAGGCAATCTGGCCACGTGACCTGAGAAATCAACCAATCAGCCAGCTAATTACGGGTGCCATCTCTAGCTTTTATACCTTGTCACTGACTAGTAAGCAAGCGGAGCCCTCACCCCTGTTCGACTCCGTTACACCAAAATATCAAACTCGCATCGATCTGGACAAGTTAGGAACAGAAAATGACAAGTGTTAGAAAAAGGCAAACCTAAGAAAAGAAGGAGGGACAGAAAGAGAAAGTAAGAAAAAAAAAAACCGCCACTTTTCAACTAAACGTTTCGCGGTTTCGCCCGGAGGCCAAAGTCAATCGCTATTAAACAGGTTCTAAATTCGATACGGGGTGAGCAAGATTCCATTTGCGTGCAAATCCACAGTCGATTTGGAGAGAGAGAAAGAACGGAGAGGCAAGGGGGGAGAGATGAGCAGCAGGCATTGATCTTCTAATTCTGTACAACTATGGACGCAACTGCTGACGCACGAGGCGCGCCAAATCGGGAGTTCGTTGTAGAAAGAATCAATAGCGTAGTATAAGTTCACTATCTGACACCGGGCGCACAGACAGAAATAGCCGCCGCCATCGATCGCGGGACAAAAATGGATTCATTCACAACTTGAATCGGCTCCACGGCTCGCGCTGATGCTGCGGCTGCGGCGGCGGCAGCCGGCGAGTGACGGCAGCAAATCCACTACGACCAACGACAGCATCTCGCGTTGAGGGCGGAAACCTTGCCCCTGGGGAAGAAGCAAACTGGGGTGGGGAGGGGTATTTCTTTATGTCTTTTGTGATGAAAACCATCTTCGGTTTGCACTTCAGGACGGAACCGCAAATCATGATCCCAACGGAGCGGTATTAGAGGGTCCCAAAAAAAAAAAAAAAAATGGTGATTGGAAAAACAAAGAGGGTTCGGGGTGGGGGTGGGGAATGATAAGGACCAGAGATGCTCCACTGCTGGGTTTCCAACTTGGGTATCTCTATTAATAAATAATCCGGGTGACGGGACAAGCGTCAGAGACATATCGCGGCCTCCCTCGAGCCTGGAGGACACTTGAGGCAAAAATTTAATTCTATGAACGCTGGTGACGTAATGCGCGTGACGTGAGCACCGCCCGTAATCAAGAGCTATATTCTGCAGTCTTTAATGTGAGACCAAAGAAGGAGAGCGAGAGAAGGAAATAAAAAATAAGACAGTAC
>JAWQUT010000095.1:878019-892347 GCA_033807755.1 Ellobium chinense
CCCCGGTCACAAAACCACAGACTGCATTATTGCGTGGCAGAGCAGGAGGTCACAACCAGGCACGCAGACAGCACTGATGAGGTGCTGACAGTCCCAGCAGACAGTCATAACAACAACAACAACAACACAGTCAGCCCGCCTACAGTCCACAACTTTCACTAATGGCTGGCTGTGTCGTGTCTAAGTATCGATACTTTCGAAATTCAAGCTCTGGAGTTCCGATAAGATTTCGATACTTTCGATTTTGGCCATGACAGTTTGTCTGACCCAAACACGAAACCCTCTTCCCCCCCCCCCCCCCCCCCCCCCCCCNAAATCACCAACACCAATTTAAAAAAGTGTCTTTGAAATAAGTTTAGTGTATTCTTTTCCATGCTTTCTCTAATCTAAACAGGAACAGTAACGTCTAGAATGAAACATATCCAAAATAATTTAAAATCCTTGTCCGATCCTCACCAATAGTCGGAAAGGCGCTTTACCACACAGTCTACAGTGACAAAGAGACTTCACAACGGTATCGAAATCATTTTCGATTCTCAGTACCAACCTTGCTACCGGTGGTATGAGCGCAAAACCAGCTAGAGGTATCGAATGTATCTGAATTAATTCCAATTTAATTCCTGTATGATTTCGAACTAGTTCTGATCCTCAGAACTAAGCTAGCTACTGGCCTCCTCAGTGCAAAGTTTAGTGATATCAAAAGAATCGAAATTGATTTCGATACAATTCCGAGTCTGATAACCAAACTAGCGACCGCTCTTTTCAATACAAAGCCAAGTTATCAAAAATTATCGAAAGTACACCGAATTTATCGAAATGCTTTTCCAGATTTAAGTATCAAAGTCGAAATAGAATCGATACTTTCGATACTCAGAGCGTGAAGATTGAGTATCACGATACCTAAAAATTCAGGTATCGGTCCATCACTAAATTTCACAGACAATCTGGGTTGCCGAGTTCACAAGAGTCAAAGTGCGAGGACACTCGAGATGTAACAGGAAAGCGGAGCAGTGGTGTCCGTGCTGACAAATCCCCCTCAGTAAAAGAAATACAGTGTGTGACAAATCAACCAAATAACAACATGATTCAAACCTAAACAGCCTACAATTGTAGGACTCAGGAAACGGAATGGAATATTCAGTTACGCCAGATGGCACACTGGCGGCTCAAATTATTCTGCCAGTCACGTTTTCAGCCACATGTGTAAAAGCACCGGTGTACCCTCATCAAGTGCGCCAGCTTATTTGATAAACAATTACTTTCACTAAAATATGATAGACTTGACACTGAGGCAAACGTTTAAAATGCAAATCTAGTGCTGAGAGACCATTAAACTGCCCTCAAACATGTCGAATCGGCACGGTAGCAATATGGTCAAGCAAGGGACTGCATGTCTAGCATGGGACTGCATGAGGCTGATGACAGTCATCAGTGATGGTTGGCTCAGACATTACATAATCAGCGAAAGTTCAGAAGACAAAATCTAGTTGGCTCGCGTGGAACATAGCTCTCAACCGAATAGTAGCAAGGCTAAAGATGGATGTGCTCAAAAGATAAATAACTGGAAAAGAACTATATTTTTTATGGGATAGTAGTGCTATATTGTATTTAAATCTGCGACCTCCGCGATGGCATTAATCGCCTTGTGGTTTCCTTGGAATCAGGTGTCGTTTATATCTATAAACAACTTCATCATCATTGCGAAATACTGCCATTCAGTGAAATCCTGACTAAGCCAAAGCCGATGAAGACAACGTCCAATCCCACCGATTGCTCAATACACAAAAGCAGTGTAGGCCTGAATGCGTGTAGATATGGTTAATTTCATATAACATGCCAGCAAATTTGCTATCTTTCTCCTTCAAGATCCATGTACAGTATCGTTCAGCTGTCCAGCTTATCTGGAGGACTACAGACTGAAAAAAAACATGTCCGTTTGGACTTAAAAGCTCGTATTCCACATCGTTCGTCGTAACGCAGATATTATACTGTCGCGTACTATATCACTAAAGTTACCAGTATTCTATTACACGAATGCAGGGCAGTCCATTCATAATTCTTCCTCTCAAGAAGTACGCAGCCTTCTTTCCTTCTTATCCCAATTCATATTTCCTCTCCTCAAACTCCACTTCTCTTCAGACTGAAATGTATTCCTTAGTGTTTTACTTTTACGATAATTCCTCCCTCCCTACTCCAAGTAATAATAATACTGTATAGAAAATCCTTTCCCACAACGTCAGCAGTATAGCTGTGTACACAACACAGGCCTGGTGACCAGGCACAATGAGTGACCTTGAGACGTGCCGGGGTCAGCCTGTGACGAAAGCATTAATCGCTGTCCTGACCGGGAGTGATCTCCCTTTTACAACCTCCCGTCATTCACTGCAGATTACCTACAGCCCCTCCCTCCTCTCTTCTCCCAATCTTTCCTGACACCAGGAGCGTAACCATCACACCTGGTCCTTTTTCGAAGTACCCACAATGATGAGGGGTTTGAGGGGGATCCCAGGGTGTCTCCTATGTCCTGCGCAGACATAGGTCAGCACTGCTCAGATGATGGCAAAAAAGAACAAACCAAATATTCTCGTACTACAGGAGCAAGAAGAAGGTCTCATCCGTGACATTTTGTATTGTGATCATGGACGTTTGGAAAAGGGAAGGAAGGAAAGAGGTTAGAGAAGAGAGGTAGGGGAGGAGAGAGAGTCTCCACTTTCTGTCATGCCTCTCTCTTGTCCTGCTCTTTTTGTAATTGTTCTCTCTCCTCGTGTCTCCCTCTCAAATCTCTCTTCCATTATCATAAATCAACATCCTCTTCCTAAAGCCACCAACCTCGGCTAATAATGATAACCTGTCTGCAAAAGCCACCTGCCTACCATGGTAATTCCTACAACGGCCATCTTCCTTCAGCAAATTTCACGGACCCACTCCCTTTCCTAACATTATAAACATATTGTTCTACACTTTCACCTGAGACCTACCAGCTTACCCCCCACGGGCCACAAAGGCGACCGGATTTTTTTCCCACCTCCCTATCACCAAATCCTTCCAAAATCTCTCAATGACTTAACGTAATGCTCGACTGGCATTAAACCATAAGACTTAACCCAAGCGTAATTAAGACCACATTACATCACACATTAATCAACAGACCAATCGAGACGCGAAGACCCCCAGGGTTCCAAAGCCCTCGTCAACGAAGCAAACGATCCCACACCGGTAACGCCATGCACTTTAATCTGCTGACAGAGTTTGATTGACACCCTTGCATTAGTTCTATCACGATGACGTCACGTCACGACCGGAGAAGGACGAACGAAAAATAGTAATAAAGGACAGCACATGAGAAAAAAAAAAGGCTAAGAGAATGAGGGGAAGACAGCCAGAGAGACGGAACAAGGAAGCAAGTAATCACTTTGAAATGACGTTTGATATGATTTGTCCTTAAACGTGTGGGCCTGTCCGTAGTAAGGAGAGGCTCCATAAAAATGATTAGCTGCTGGTATACACATACAGGAACTTGATTGTTTTGTTCTCAGTCGTGTGTTTCCGAAACTGTAAAAGCTTATATTGAATTAAGACTGTAAGAGTATTGTAGTACGTAATCAGTCGCTTTCCGCCCTCTAGGCCATGCCAAAGAAAAATAAAGCTTCAAGTCATTGTGACAGATATTCTACGTTGGCGATATATTTATACTGTTGACATCTAGGCGCATAATGTAATAGTGTCGAAAACGATCACACCCTCGTCAAATATTATGCACTGGATTATCAAATTATGCCCATAATAATCCCTTTCTTTTTGGATGCAGAGGCAGAGAGCGGTTCCGTCCACATAATAACGATTATTATTTCCTCACACAGTCTAAGAAGAATTCATCTTTTTTCATTACTCACATTCGTCCACAAATATGAAATCCAAACAACCACTTATATGCATTTCCTGTCTCGCTCTACAGGGATTTTAATACCTTATTGCTTTTACATAAATAACACACTTTGTGGTGCATTTCCTGTGTGTCTATGATCAACTAGTATTTGAACCATTTCAGCTATTTATAACAAATATTTCCTTAAATTTAATTCCCAGCCACCCGCTCGAATTGCATGCGCTGTTGATTCTCAATATCATGGCTAATAGACGGTATTTTCTTTGTCCGTCTACTCAAGCGTTGCAAAGATATTGGTGTGCAAATTCCAGACAGTTGTTTGAGAAAACACGCAGGAAAAGTGAATGCATTTTGGTCAATGGATGGTAATAAAACAGGCGGCAGTAGTAAGCTGAATGACTATGCTGCTGATGGTGGTCTTTGGGGACATCGTGGTAAGGGTGAAGGAGCCGATTATGATGGTGCGTGGTGGTGGTGGTGGTGGTGGTGATAGTTTTGATGGTGACAGTAGGAGTTGTGGAGGTTGTGATAGTTGCGATGAAGTTACCGATGGTGTTTCTGGTGGTGGGTGTGGTTGCAGTGGTGGTGACGATAGAATGGTAGGATTTAGGGGTGTCGTAAAAGAAGAAATACTACGCTATTAAAAACAACAAGAGAAGAACATCCACGATACACAAATATGTGCATGTAATTCCAGTGCCCCTGATATGTCTGGGAAAAGGGAAATAATCAGGATGTGAAAAAAACTCGAACTCGCGACTCATACTATGCAGGCGTTGGTAGGAAATAAGAATGAGGCGGCAGGTTCTCCAGAATGTGTGACACAAAAAGCACAACAACAGCAACAACAACAACCGACAACAATAACAGCAGCAGCAGCAGCAGCTACTACAACAACAACAACAACAAACACAACAACAACAACACTACTACTACTAACAACAACAACAACAGCAGCAGCAGCAGCAGCAGCAGCAACAACAGTATGGTGGCTCACTCTAGGAAAGCTGGAGGTAAAGAGGGAAAAGAGAAGGTGACGAATTAACACCAAGTTGTTTTTTTCCAAGATGTGTTTTCCAAGATCGCGTTCGCCCCAGTAACGCACAATTTTTTCTTTTTCCTCATATCTGGGGGGGGGGGGGGAGGAAGGTGAGGTGGCACCTAACTAAACAACACAACACCGAAAGGAGAAACATGCTAGAATTAAACAGCACAACTATCCCCAACAATTTGATACTATAATGAGATGTCTGCGATTTGGCTTGGATCTCAAAACAGTATCCTGACACTTTGAAATCCAATGGCCAATATTGCCGACGTAACCCGCCCCATGCGGTTTCCGCATTACACTGCTCTTCTTACTTAAAGAACTCTATACACCAACCCTAACCGGTCCTTTTACTTATTGTCAGCTTGAACTATAGCAATCAATCAATAACACATTGGACATATGGTGATGAGATTCTAACTGACCGAATTTCAGGAACGGCGACAAAAATTTTGATCCAGTAAGCTTACAATGTCATTATGCGTTTTGTTAATGAACTCTATTTAGTCTTTACTACGATCCTCTGCAGTCTTTTCCGTAAGAAACATGTTGGAGCTAACTATGAATTCTGTATCTAAAGACCTAAAACTTTTATATAGTACATTGCAAACGGGATTTATATCTGTATAAGTATGATGTAAGAGAATAATAGTGGTGGCAGAGACAGAATTTGTAGTAATTAGTAGCAGTAGTGGTTGTATTTAACATACCAAAGACAAAACAACGCTAGGCCTATGGTCTAAAAGGAAAAAAAAACAACAACAACAACTAAGTAACACAATAAAGCCACTATGTACACTTACTTGGCTTGCTTCCGTTCAGGCATGGTGTCTACACTTACACTAAACCTGCTGGGGTTGGGTGTAACATACCGAAACGCTAGAGAGATCACCTGGAATGTTTTCAAGCCTGATCAATAGCCGCGGACTGCTGGTCCGCTGTTTATTACTCCCCCTTGCCTTTTCTACACCCCACTACACACAGCATACCACACAGACAGACAGACAGACGGACAGACGGACGGACCGACCGACCGTCCCACACCGGCAGCCAAAATAACCTTTCGACACCACACCATCGCATTCCGCTAGTTTCTTCACCTCAGCAACAAGGCAGGCATCCAATCCTTACTATCCTCGGCACGGGCCTCCCTGCATTGGCCCTGGCCCTGGCCCCTGCCTACAAATCCATAATCGACGGTCGACAGGAGTAGTGGGCCTTTTCTTCTACTTTCTCCCGCCCCCACATGAGCTTTGGGCTGTGGCCATTTCAATACAGACGGACTGCTCTACTTCTCGGTCGTACCCCCCCCCCCCNCCACCATATCTTTCCTTCCCACGTCAGCCCTTTTATAATGTGCATACAATTCCCTATGGCATGAAGCTCCACTCTCCTGCAAGACAAAAGTGCAAAGACAAGGGCATAATATCATTCAGAGAAAAGGGAGGCTGAGGAGAGGAGGAAGAGCCTCCGATGAGGATGGTGGTGAACGCGGAAGTTCTTCACTATCAGAAACTTAATGAATGGTTTTGAGAGAGAGAGAGAGAGAGATAGAGAGTGAGAGAGACAGAGATAGTGAGAGAGACAGAGAGATAGAGAGTGAGAGAGACAGAGATAGTGAGAGAGACAGAGAGAAATAGAGAGATCTCTGCCCCCCCCCCTTCCACGCCCCTCACCCACATCGTCCCTGGATACCGTCCAATAATCTTAAGGGCTGGAGTGACCGCCCCTGAAACGACATTCATTGAAAAGAGCCGGTCTACGCTCAAAACTAATAGCTACCGGCCGGCCGGCAAAGTAGGTCACACACATGAAAGGGATTGGTCTGCTAAAATGGCCGCATTCAGGTCATATGCTGAGGTCACGACCTTTCACATGATGGTTCTGCTGACCTCCGAGAGGTCAAGTATTGGCTTCTGCACAGGTAGCTATTCCTCAAAGGGGAATAAACTGACCACGTAATAAAAAATACACGGACGCGCTTACGTCCCCTGTTAGACGCTTTTTTTTATTCATCATTTATTTGTGTCTTGTGCTTGGTAACACGAGGTCAGAGTGCGGGTGTGAGAGGCGTGAGGAAAGCGGAAGAATCCGTATAATCCACGGATCACATGGTTCACACTAAGGAAAAAATAATACTGGCCGTGAAGAATGACGTCAGAAGCTGCACTAGGAGTCACCGGAAATAGAATTAACTCAATAACTTAAGAATGGATGACGTACATTATGCTACACAATACGGCGGCAAAACAAGGGCCGACTTCCTAATCCTCGTTTACCACCAGCGCTGTCCGACTTTTTTTTTTTTTAATGGTCGCCGTTGGTTTGTTTTTGCTTTTTGTACTTGCACAGTACAACCCACATAGACAGACTTAAAGCACTGACGTAAGAAATTATTACATTAAGCAGAACTCTCTCAGGGAGCATCATCGTGTGATCAGTTTCGAAATCAGGTCAATCACTGACCAAATTTCTAGGCTAATTTGTATGTTTTTTTTTCTACAAGATTTAAAATGCTAGCGTAAAGGAGCATTGGCACTGCATTGAGCAACAAGAATGCTTGATTAACTTGGGAGAATGAGCACTTTGGTGCCACTTTCAAAAACAATGTTTATCGCTGATTGAAATTCTGACTTCCTTTGAGATAAAATGGTAATTGTATATATATACAGTATATGCCGTTAGTACTGTACACTGCATACAGCGAGGCATATTATTCCGAAGACTTAACAGTAAACATAGCTCCATGACTTAAAGACAGACAAATAGTGTCTGATAGTGTCTGATGGTGAACTCAAATAAAAAAAATAATATATAAGATCTAAAACATTTACAAATGAAGAAAACGTACATGTACATTATAATATTGTGGAAAGTTCACGAGGGCCAGTTTTCAAACTAAAACCAGAGACTAATAGTAATACTAACCAATAGTCTACGCAAACCAGTCTTTACCGACATAGTCTCAATCCTTCGCAAACTATTACTGTAGATCTTAAGAGGACAGGGAAAACAGCCAAACTCTGACTGACAACTTTAAAATAATTAGCCGTTGTATTAGAAGCTGAGGAAACGCAACCCAATCAAGAGAAAACCTGGCTGTTGGCGATGAATGAATCACTTGGTGTCGCAATAAAAGTAAGGACTTGCATAACATTGATGACAAATACTTTTCTGCCGTGAACAACGGTGGCTGCTCCTCGGATACTGTCATCCTCCAGATTTTTTTTTATACTTTGTCCCACTCCTTTCTGATTGGCGCCGGCGTTGGTTAGTTGTTTGTCACTTTCATTCAGGGAGTTAACATTCTGTTCTTATTCTAGAATGTTATATTGTTACTCCCTCCCACCGCCTACACAAATGGGGGTCACCTATATCCCAATCGAAAATAAATCCCCGCATTAGTGTTAGAAAGATTCCTACATCTATAACCCTGGTCCAGCTGGGTCCCAAGGGGTGGAGTGTTGACCCCATGCCCTGCTCCCCTATCGGAAGCGACCATATCAAGTTTGTTCTCACTGCCGTCATTTAACCCTAACAACGAGACCGAACGACTGTGAGGGGGGGAAGGGGGCTTTCTATGGCAGTTGTCCTTCACATTCCCTGTACCTGTTTCAAATGGCTACACCAAAAAGCACTGCAATGATTTGGTACAGGAGTACTGTGACGAAGAACGCGTTTATTAACAGGTCACAGTACTTCACCTATCATAACTTCAGGCGGAAGTTTTTCGTGCACTGTCGTCCTTCAGACTCGCTGTATCTGTTTCAAGGGAACGACACGGCTGTGCCAAATAGCACTAGACGACATGACACCCTAGTATCTTGGTAAAGCAGAACTGAGACAATCAGTTTAGTGATTTTGTCTATTAACAGTTCGTAACACTTTGCCTGTCATAATTAACGGCGAAAGTTCTTGAACACGGTCATCCTTCAGACTCACTGTACCTGCTGAAACACAATCATCCAGCTCTACCAAGCAGCACTAGATGACGTGGCACTGCAATAACTTGGTACGGTAGACTGCTACAATGGATTTGTTTGCAAACAATTCAAAACACTTAACCTATGACAGAGTTTCTTCTGTCATGATCGTCCTTCAAACTTACGACGTAAACCTATGCTTTAAATTTCAAAATTCTCCGTCAGGTAACTGTGTCAAGGTATTGTACTCCCGCTAAAAAACAGGACTAGACAATTATTTCGTGTGCCGGCAAACATCATTATACAACAAAACGACATTTAAAACTGCGGAGAGGCAGCTGCACTAGTTACAACAGAACATACAGAAAACGAAACAAAAGGTGGCAACGAAACTGGGTCAAGGACGAAAGGAAACCATAACTAACCAGCCCCGTACGTACAATGAGATGGATTCTTTTTATAGCTGTGACACTACGGTGCTAAATTTTCGGGGTTATGTTTTAACCTCGAAAGGAGGATTGTATTACACGTAGGCCTGAAATAAACCTACGAGGCTGTCAGGACGGGTTATCGGTGGAGTGGCATGCCTGACCTTTGACCAGTGCATGACTCGGATGTGTGCTGACATCAGTGCTAAGGTTTCTGCATCTCCTGAGTATGCGTGACCCTTGGCGGCTGAGGGTGGGCAAGGAGTAGGCTTAGAGGCAAATAAATAAGGATGAGCGTAGTATATTAATGTACATAGGTTGACCTAATGTGATTGTTATTTTGTCAGTGTAAGTAGGAAGAAGGGATCCCCGGCGAGAAAGAATTGGTGACAGAGCAAGAGAAAGAGAAAGAAAGTGAAGAACATTTGAGAATGGATGGCATCAAGAGAAGACAGGATGAGGAATAGAGAGTATAGAACGACTGAGCAAGGATGGTCCCAAGAGAAGAAGAAAGGATGAAAAAGAGAGAAAGTGGGAGACGACTTAGAATGGATGGCATCGAGAAAAGAAGAAAGGATGAGACTGAGAGAGAAATAGTGTCTGGGACGAGTGAGAAAGGATGGCATCGAGAGAGGACGAAAGGATGAAAAAGAGAGAAAGTGAGAGACGATTGAGAATAAATGGCATCGAGAAAAGAAGAAAGGATGAGACTGAGAGAGAAAGAGAGTCTGGGATGAGTGAGAAAGGATGGTATCGAGAGAAGAAGAATGGATGAGAGAGAAAGAGAGGGACAAGTGAGAATGGAAGAGATCGAGAAAAGAGGAAAGGGTGAGACAGAGAGAAAGAGTGTCAGGAACGAGTGAGAATGACTGGAACCGAAAGAAGAAAGAAAGAGAGAGAAAGAAAATGTGGGACGAAGAGAATGGAGGGATCCCAGAGAAGAAGAAAGGATGAGAGAGAAAGACAGCAAGCAAAGGATGACACTGGGAGATTACAAAACGAGACGAGGAAGGGTGTGTGACAAAGACAGGAAAGGACGGAAAAAGAAAAAAAAAGTGACACATGGAAAGATAATGACAGAGAAAGTGAGGAAATAAGGATGACAGAGAGAGAGACGAGAAAGAAATGGTGACGAGGGTGGGAGAGGGAGAGATGGGAGGGGTTCGGCTGAGCGTAGAAAAGATGACAGTGACAAATAGTATGCGTATTATTAGAGCCTGCAGCAAGGGCAGAACGATAACGAAGAACCTAGGAACACTCACAGGTGTGGGCGAGTAAAGCCTGAGACATGGCTGGTTGATACTGAACTTTCCAAGTATCGCAATATTCGGTCTCCCTTTCTCAATTATCGATCGCACCGATTTTATTCCTATTCGCATATATATATATATATACATAAGATGCAGACTTCTACTGAGGCGTGGAAAAAAACCAAAATTATTTTCGACACACTAAGTCACACTGTCTCCATTAGATATTAAATTACATGCTCTCTGTATGGGACATCATTCAACATGCAAGAGGATATGGTCAATGAATGCTTGTTGGATGCTGTAATATTATTCATGATCTAAGTTAATCGTTTATGTTTGATCTTTTTTTTTTTAAAGTTGTGTTCGTGCAGCCTTGAAATACAGACTTACTGAAATGAACTGAAATGGTCACCGCAACCCGTACTTGCCCCAAGTATCAAGACTTTCGAAAAATGATTGGAGTGGTAAAGAATTTCGGAGCCAGGGTTTTGAAAGTACCGACATCGAAAGTGTTGAGTATTCAAAATGTCGGTACGCGCAAACTATCTTGCCTATCTCGTGAAACAAGATACGGAACATGAGCTATCCTAGGCGCTTCACCCAAAACACCGCAACACGACCCACGAGATCACGATGCTGTTTTACGTCACGCATGAAGGAGGCAAAGCACACTCGCCAACTTGCAGGAGTGTTTCGTTTTGTTTTTCTGATATGCAGGCTTTGAACCTAGCGCGCATGTCGTCTGAAATTAATTAAATTGGAGCTAATCCGCGTGTCTGCCTACTCACTAACACCCCTGACGACATGGTGGTCAAAATGACGTTAGCTGTCATCCTCTAATCTACTAAGAAAATCATAAGGCTTTCTAGTTCAATGCATTGGTTCAAAGTACTGTTTCGGGCACTCTCAGCTCAGCGCCTGGTCTCTGCCCAAAATGGTACTATCTGCGGAAAATGCTAATACATGGGGTCATAATTCGTACAAAACCATGGATTTTGCGCGCAGTAAAGCACTTTTAGTAAAGCACTAACGCAGTGCCATTCTATCAGACACTTGTAATAATCTAACGATCTGATTCTCATTCTGTTCGAATTCTTATACGGGCTATCTTTGTCCTTAAGGTCTATATGATGTAGTAATGATCAATACCGAGATAAGTATCGAGTATCTTAGCCGCTTTCAAATTTCGATGTCTTTATCAAAAGCTTTAGAATTTCAAAACTATTTCGATACTTTTAGCAGTGACAATCTGTCTGGCTTCGATTGCCTGGCCCTGTAGTAGTAATGAAAGGAATGAAGGTGTCGTGAGATACCGAAGGGCATTTAAAAGGATCGAAATGACTACCTTACGCTGAGTATTCCCACTGAAATCAAATCGATAACTTTGATACATTATACAAGAAGCATACAGCTTCATAAAGACTAGAGTATCGTGATATCCAAAAATTCAGGTATCGGCTCATCAGTGGAAGGCGGTTTACCCTCCTGGATACAGAGGAAGCTATGAGAACGCTGCAAGATTTCATTCATTGTCTCTGCTTGCCAACCATTCAGCTCTTCCAGGAAGCACTGCATTCAGCGACAAAAATTAAAGAAACTTAAAAAAAACCCAAAAACCAGAAGGATCCAATGAAACTCGAAATTTAGGGAACCAATCCATAATTTGGTGCTTGTGAATATTCGGTCTCGCGAGTAAAATCTGCCGACGTGATTTTGAGTACATGGGGTTCAAGGTCGTGAAATCCTACTGCAACTTTCATCTCGTGAAACGCACTGAAAATGTCCTAACTAAAATATTCTTAGGGCACAAAGTTATTTTTTGCACTCAGGAGGTTTGTTCATGCTGTTTGGAAAAGTGCCACACTGAAAAAAAAATAATTAGGTGAAAAGATACTATCTACAGCCCGTAACACGACGTCAGACGTCATTAAACGCAAGTTTCGCATTCTTAATCCCCAGAAACAAGAATGGCGGCTAACAATACGCAACAAATGACAAGATGAGCGCAACGGTACAATACGACATCCCGGTCTTTTTTCCCCTCTTTTTCTTATGTCATAAGAATACCGCCTTCATGCATGTCGCCGGTAAATCATTTCTGCACGACAGCGCAGAGGTCAACAAGATTCAGATCAACGCTGAGGATAAAGAATTCAAATTCCTCCCAGGGGTCATGCGCGAAATCAACACTTCATAGCGGCACTGTCCCACAGCTTGTTGCTAGTCTAGAAATATGAGTTAGGACTTACAAGCTGTGTCATTCGACTGTCACCGTTGGAAGTATCGGAAGATAAACTTCGCCAAAACATGGCCGTGGACACTACCTCGACTCACACGGATTTGCTTTCATATTTCAAATACCAGGAGTTTTGATAGGAGTTTTCTTTACAATAACATTCGGAGAGGCAGTGAACTTGCGATCTGCCAAGTTTGTATGCACTATGAAATCCTTAACTTGTGAAATTTGGAAAAAAAAAAGATGCAATTGAATTCAAATCAGTGAAGAGTCCCATCATGCCTTCCATTTACACCCCGGGCGGGCCTTTGAAAGTGCTAAGAGAATGGGTCTCAATGAAAGAAGATATTTTAGCAAGCAGGCAAGCAAGCAAGCAAGCAAGCAAGCAAGCAAGCAAGCAAGCAAGCAAGCAAGCAAGCAACCAAACAAACAAACAAACAAACAAACCAACAAACCAACCAATCTTCTGCACTCTTAAATGTTGGCCACTTCTCAGATCGCAAGGAAAATAAGGCCATAAGCTAATTAATATCAATTATGTAATTACTCTGAAATTTTCTTATTCCTCTAAGAAAGAACTTCTCGTCCTTGCTGAGGAATAAGGCCGTGTATCATGACGTGTCTCAATGAGAAGTTACGACTTTAACAGATGAAACCGTGGAAAGAACATCCAAGTACAGATGAGCATACAGTTTGTTTAGCGTCAACCAGCTCATGTGTCTGTTCGTGGACAGAGATGGGGTTACACCGATTGATGAACGCATAAGGAAGCTTAGCTATTCTTGGACTTCGGTACTTCACTTGACACTGCGACCGACCGTAAAATATTCGCCCCGCTACCCCTGAATGCGCTAAGCCGCCCATGACTCGGTCACTGCACTTTTGCTGCACATTAAGATAATAGGTAAGACTAGTGCCGGGAATTTCAAGCGACGCCCCACTGGTCACGCTGCTGAAACTGTTCTGTCGTTTCGATTCGCAAATACAGCGGATTTTGTTGTTGTTGTTGCTGTCGTTGTTGTTGTTGTTGTTGTTGTTGTTGTTGTTGTTGTTGTTGTTGCTGTTGCTGTTGCTGCTGCTGCTGCTGTTTGTTTCACTGAGGACATAGCAGAGCAGAACGTCACTGCAGCTCAAACCAAGATAACAGAGAGTTATTACTGTATTTCTTTTTTATGACATTGTGGAAATTTTACTACCATCTGCTATTTATCTTTGCATGGTGTTCCTTGGTAGACAAATATTTGGGAATCTACAAGATATTTTGATGTCACATGAGCCGAAATTTTTAATTGGCCCTGTGCTTCATCAAGAGTGAAACGGTGAAGTACTGAATGGTAGTAAAGATGGCACAAATTAGAGACATCTTAACAACAAGGCTACTAGTCTACCAGCCAAGATCGGTTTATAACAAAAGGACGGCATCACTCTGTTAGAAGCAATCTAACGACGTGAATCGATAGTCTATGGTGTGCTGATTCAGATTTACCCGGATGCCCTTGTCCATTTTAAGTTTCAAGGTCACAGTTCAAGGTCAAAGGTCAAAAGGTCAAAAAT
>JAWQUT010000095.1:915743-968264 GCA_033807755.1 Ellobium chinense
CTATTCCATAACATAACCGATAAAACCGAGCCCAAATCAAAACGTCGTCGGTCATCGCATAGGACCGGCCACGTTTATGTATGACGTATAGCAGCGATAGGATCGGCCACGTCATATGTAAAGTATAGCAGTCATAGGACCGGCCACATTTATATTAATTATGACGCATAGCAGCGACAGGACCGGCCACGTTTATATAGGACGTATAGCAGCGATGAGACCGGCCACGTTTATATGTGATGTGACGTATAGCAGGGAGGCCGGTCCTATGCAAAGACCGACCATGTATTTCTTTTGGTCGCATCTATCACATCTTAAAACCTGTCGCAATAGCTGCATGTGACAATTGCATCTTTAAAGAACTACCACACACAGTAAAAGCTGATGTGTGAACTGTTCATAATTCAGTAGACAGCGACTGCCTAGCGGGTTCACGACTCTCAAGGACCCTTTGGGCCCAGTGTCACTTTTTTACATCACCGAGGAAGCCGATGCACTTGTTGATCACAGGGCCCTGCGTCATGTTAATTCATCGTTTCGAAATGTTCACAAAAGCGATCCACGTGGCTATCCACTCACTTTATACATACTTCGTAGCTGTTTTCCAATCACCACGCACGTTTTTCCCCAACAACTAAACGCAATATTCATTCATGCTTTCACCAACAGTCAATGGTAAATACGGGATCGTATGTTCTAACTGGCTGATTCGGACAGGTGAAGCCGGGCTGCTCACAGTTTACATACTTCGTAGCTCTATTTTCCAATCACCACGCACTTTTTCTTTCCCAATAACTAAATGCATTTTTCATTAATGATTTTCTGTCTCACCATCAGTCGATAGTAAATACGGGATCGTTTGTCCTAACTGGTTGACTCAGAAAGGTGAATCTGGGCTGCTGCTGGCGAGCAGCCATATATGCGCACAGCATGTAAATAAACCAACGTGTGAGCGACAATCTCTTGCTCACATGATGGAACTGAAAATAGCTAAATAGTCTCCGCAGGGTCATCAGCCCTAGTGCTAGTTCGTCTGTGAAAATGGTGACAACGCACTGCTCTAAAAGCCACATGACATCAAATGTGGCACATGACAATGACGCATTCCTGGATTACAGCCTTCAGCAGCACTTATAGGTAAAGGCAGAAGTAAAATCTTTGTCATCAACAGTATCCGAGAGCTATATATGGGACCCAAATGGGTCTCCCCTCTCTTCTCTTCTTTATAATATACACATGGCTGGGATGGGCAGTGTGCCGCTCGGTGAGATGCCAGGTAAGTTTACACGGCTTCTGCCATGACTTTGCTATTTCTGCGAAGGAAACATAAGAATAAAATTAATCAAAAGAATGATCAGTCCTGCCAACGTTGTTTTATTTATATGCAATTTGTTGCTTTGAGAAAGTTGGCCACTTTTGAGGGTGTTGATGGCGTCTTTGTTGTTGGTTTTTTTTCGTTCTAACGCTTTCTCATGTCTGACTTTGTCTCCTTCATAAAATCTGATCCGGATTCTTATTATTATAACCTTAGAGATTGCTACCCTCTCCAAAATGGGGTTATGGCGATCAAAGACATTTACCCTCCCCCCTCCCTAAACCACACACCTCCACCCTTAAAGAAGAACAGGCATTGTTAGGTCGATGCAAAATAAATCAGTTTTACCCAATATCACGGAATAAAGAAGGGTCCACCCTTACTATTATGGAGTCACAGGTCCCTGGAAATCATCATTCTTTTTCTCCCTTGAAAGCTGCAGACATTTTTCAATGTCTGATATCTCGGGGCACGATCCGGAGTTAAAAACAGTTAATCTTAAACGGCCAATCATGATTCGCACAGAACTGATGCTTATTAGTCGCGCCTACGCGGACATAGGAGGACTTTGTCTCCATAATATTTTCAAACATGGCAAAATAGTTTTCATTTTCCGTTGGTAAACTGTTTTTCTTTCTTTTCCGCTCGCCTTTCGTTTACGTGAATGTGCGTGCGCACGTGTGCGCGTATTTGTGCGCACGTGAGCGCATGCTGCGTATTAACCTGATACGACTAAAAGAGAATGCACTAAAAAAAGAAGTAAGCAATAAACAACCAATTTGTGTAGCAAAACAATATCCAAAGTATCTTTTAATCCCGCTCACAAAGAAATAATAACAACAAAAAAATTGTGACTGAAACTGGAACAAGCCTATTTTCTCCATTCATTTCCTTCCCCTAAGGCGTATTTAAACCCTTTTAGTTTATATTACGCTCTTTCAAAAATAACTCCATTGTTGACAGCAACCATAGATGTACAGCACTATACGAGGGCGGATGAATAATTTGCTTGGACAATTAAAAGTTGTCTAGTCGCTCATTCGTCCCGAACTGGCAACAGAATTTATATGTTGCACTGTAATTGCCGAACGTTTTATCTGTTTTGCTTCCTTTCCATTATGAACAATAAATTAAATACATCAATGTATTCAGTATGGCAAACAAAATCTTAGATTTGGTATTTCCCAAGTACCTTTAGTGACGGACTAAACTAACTCTCATGGGCGCCACAGGAAGGAAAAGGACACTGTCAAAGGACCTCATGAAACACAACAGGAGGAAAGAATGGTTAACATCAGAAAAACTCGTGTTACGAAACAGGAGTGGCAATGGAAATGCCAAAAGCAATCTGTGACACACAATAAGTTTAAAAAAAAAAAGTAAAATATGTGACCCCGATAAAAAGATCCCAGCTTCCCAGTGGAAAAAAAATGAGACTTACCAACTTTTCTCTCATTATTTGATCACCCTGCCTAATTCGATAGCTTTAAACCTTTTGAACCCATAACGACTACAACCTACTACACACCACAGCAATGGCACTTCAGCGTACTGCAGCTGGAAACAACAGCTTGTCCATCGCACTGCTTGCACATCATTCTGCCAGCATAGATCAGAGCACACCGCACCGCACTTAATGCGGTGGAAACGGTTTCAGGTAATGGATTACTTAAACTGAATAACCTCATTCCCATAGTTAAAGCACAGAGGGGCCTCTCTAAATACCCTGAGGGTCTAAAGGGTCACTTGGGGTCAATGATACATCTCTTACGTTTACTTCCTCGCCATTTAGAATGTCCTGCAAATATTGAGGCATACACTCGAAAAAAGGTCGACAAATAAATAAACAATACCCACAAATCCATCCATCCAGCCAGCCAGCCATTTATTGTTAGACATAACAGCTCTACCGGCACTCACTCTCACACAAACCGAATCTCATTCATTCATTAAAAATATATATTTTCCATTCATGCACAGACTAATTCATTTTTCCATATATTATGATTCCTTTACTCAGTCTTTCGTAAGACTGCTCTGCTTTACAGCATTCAGTGGAAACACAACAAAGTTGTCTCTGGGGGAGAGACACGATGAAACAACGCAGCTTATGTTCCAATTTTATATAACAGAAATTTCCAAAGCATTTCCAGTTAAGTGAAAGTATGATTGCGCGGATTGCCAGTAAGCGGAGCAGACCGCACGGTTTCAATGGACATTCATTTCTCGCACGACATCTTAGGCCTGGCACGTGGGTCGCATGATCCTATCGTTCCATCACATATTCATTGTTGTTTCAACAAAGGGAAATTCATCATCAATTAAAGCTGAACAGAAAAGGAAAACAGGACGACGGTGATTTTAGCATTAAATAGTTCCTGCCTCTGCTGAGTGAAATGTTTTTAATTTAATTGCTAGAATATCATCCATTCATTCTCTGCTGTCACTGCCTTATGAAAGGGGTGTGGGAGAGCAAAAGAGTTTTGTTATGGAAAAACTACTGTGGGAGTGAGCCGCTCTAGTTAGTTTAAGGTGAGCGTTTCAGACTGCCCGTGCGTGTAAGTGAGTGTGAGTGAGTGGTTAGGGTATCGGGTTAACGTTGTCAACGTATCACATTGTGAAAATACGTCAATGGGGCAATATATGAGACAAATTGAGGGCAGCTCAAAGTCAATACAGACATCCACGGTTGCTGCTATTTCCGACCGGTTGCTTTCGTCATTCATGACAAACTGTGCGTAGGAGTTAATGGCGAGAGCTGCTATAATGATCAGCGAGTTCATTGAGGAATGAGGCAATTAATTTCTGGAAAGACACTAACTTAGAATAAATATGTAAATCGTTGTGGATGTGGGGAAAAAATGGTAGATTAAATTATTTATGGCAACAACACAGCGGGACTCAGGAAAACTGTGGGGATGTGGGAGGGGAAAATGAGACACGGGCTGAAAAATAGAAAGGAAAGGCATAAGAGGAAGGATGGAAGGAAAGAAATTTGACAAGTAAGAAAAGGAGAATGAATGAAGGAGAGAAAGAAATGAAGACAAATGACTTTTTTTTTAAAAAGAGAGAGAGAGAGAGAGAAATAATGTTTCTTTATAAAACACTAAAATTAAGTAAAAATTATCTTGTTATTCTGTCGATACACGTAGCTATATACTGACAAGATGGTGCTAAAAATCTCTGACATTTAGGGTGACCTTAACAGAAAGGCAGCCATGACGCCAAGTCAGCTGGAACACTAGCAGTCTTTGTTACTCCGTCCATGTGTGCGACAGAACGTTGACTTTGACTTTAAAAAGTTTTATACAACAGTTCTGTCTATAACACGTCTATAACATGCCCCAGTAGAATGAATGTTACGTGTAAGGAATAGCAGGTGTAAGGACTAATATGTAATGCATGGAAAAGACAACCAATAATACTGACATGATAAAGTATTAGAGAATGAAAACTAATCTGATAAAGTATTAAAGAATAAAACTAATCTAACATATCATTATGCCAACAGCCCATTAAAGAAATGACAAATGTAGTCACATAAGCCATGCTTATACGAATATAACTACTAAGCTACTAATCAATGCCGTGGAGCGCTAAAAGGAGTAGGAATCAAAACAATGAAGTTTTATACTGTGCATATGTATATCAAATCAATTTCCATCACTATCACTTGCTCAGTCCTTCTATCTGGTGGCGGGGGTATATTTTCAATGCTTCCCATGTTTCACCGCGGTGTAGACTACAAACTGACGGCACTTTATGCACAAGTTTCTTTCTTTCACATACTTGTGGCGCACTTTCTCTGGGACAACTTCTCACTGCGCGAAAGGACCTTCTTACAAGCGCTACCGCAGCCAGATTGTTTTTCAGCTTTCGCCTCACCATGAACCCAAGATAATGTATGTAATTTCAAGTTTCTTACCATCAGTCTGGATATTCATCAAAATCCTTTGTGCCATTCCTTTAAATCTATCTCCCTGGCATTCTTAGCTGAAAATCTGCTTCTGCTGCTGCTGTTGTTTGTTGTTGTTGTTGTTGTTGTTGTTGTTGTTGTTGTTAAAGGTCGGTGGCGCTGCAAAACGGACATGTCCAAACTTGCGCAGCTCCCATTCTCAACAACTCTCTCAGGGTCCATCGACCGACCGTGCCGGTTCTTTGTTGATTTATCATCTGTGTAATTGATCTCCACTTCTCCTTTTTTCTTTCCCCTTTCTGAATGCCCTCCATTCTTTCAACACTGTCTGCTAAAATCCTCCCTTTTTTGTCTCATTCTCCCTGCATTTACAGTGGAACTCCAAAAGAAGTACTCATCTCGTTTCACATAACGAATTCATTACTGTTCTATTATTTCAATATGCAGGTGGACCTCGATATTCCGTATACCTTAACAGTAAGTATGCTTTTACCATTGTATTCAGGTTCTACGGTATTTTTCATGCACGCGTGCGTATTCAAGACCAAATGTAAGTCTTTTACCCCCAATATCCCCGAAATACTTCACCATCCACTCTCTCCTATTCTGTCTTGCCTAGGTCTTTCGCAACATTCTTATCGAGTCGTTTGCAATAGACAAGTGGCCGCATGCACAATACATACATTAGTCGACATATTGCGTTAAGCACTGTGAACACTACTAATGTTTTGGGAGTTGCCCGTAGTTACCGCAGTGCGTTAATAACGTAAGGATTATGCATACGGTCACATGTCATTCCAGCACCGCAAGCTACAACTCCAAAAATTACTACTTCCGCTTTCGATTATTCCAATGTCAGAGGAATGTAACTGCTGTTACGCAGGCTTTTTGATTGACTGTTACATAGGCTTTCATAGACTGATGCATCTTTGACTTTCGGTAGCGAGATTTGATGACGCAATCACACTAACAATTAAAATTACATAAACCTGGAATAAGCTTTGCTGGAACTGAGTAATTAAGAACGGTTTCTGGACGAGGCACTGCTGTTCTGAGCAGATAGTCACTTCCGTTCTTTGGTGACTGCCATCACCTTCACTGTAAGACTTCTAAGGTTGTTTGGGGACGCATCATATTGTGGGTATCACTTTGAACTAAAAGGCTGAATTGTGTATCGCTTACACAGGATTTATTACCGAATCGTGCATGTTTCTACTGTTTAAGTCCTTGGACGCGCCAGCTTATTTTCAGCGTGTCTTGTGAATCTGGAATCTTGGTCTTACGCGAAATGCGGCATCTTCATTATAAAATGTGCTGCCGTCACACTGGATGGTACAAGTAATGTCTGAGAGTAGGCTTCCGGGCTGACCTACCCGCCAACATCAGTAGTTTGTTTCTAGCCATTAAACTGCTCTCAGCCTGGGAACCTCATCAGGAGATAACAGTCGTACTCACCCCGAGACATCTAAGCGACAAACTGAAAAAAAAAGGCGGAGGGGGGCGGCAGGGGACTGTTGCGGGAGAGAGTCTATATTATAAGTGGGAAACTGCCACTTCTCAGGGACAGAAGGATAGCCGGTTGAGGTGTACGATGGGTCAAAGGAGCCATTGCTAGAGGCCACCCTCATACCCACAGACATCTTTATACATCCCCAGTGACCACATCCTCGACCAGACCTTTCTCTATAGACATCCCTCTAGCAAGATCCACCTACTCAACCCCAACCTAAAAGTCAAATATTTGCATGACTCTGACTACGCCAACCATCAGGCATTTGGGCTTTTATGTCCAGGAATTGTGCATGTGAAATTCCCAAGCGCTGACTTCCAAACACATTCATGCCTATAAATATATTTTTTGTCCTCTTGAAAGAAAAAAAAAATAAAAGTAAAACCAACATGTGGTTTACCTGTAGAATGCCATGATGCCATGACGTAGGCATCACAATATCAGCGGCCTATATCTTCATTGCACGTGCAATGCTCAATCTACAGCCAGACCAGGAAGAGAAGAGCACAAGAGGAAGAGAGGAGGAGGGAATGGTGGAAGGATGAGCACTTTTCGTGAGTACGCGTAAGCCAACGTAATGACTCAGTGCTCAGTCACGCACCTGTTTTAAAGCCGCTCTACTTCTGAAGGTGCATCGTTTTCGTGAGTCAGTTCCAGGGGAGAAACCACCCTAGACGCCACAGCAGTGCGTCATGCCAGGAGGTGAACTAAAATATCTGCCAGAGGCTGCCGGAATTAGACCGCGAAACAACGTTTGTTATTGAGTTTGTTTACCTCTCCTCCTTCCAAACCAAAGTCTGCGTTTTTGCCTTGGGATGACTACCTTACGCAAGAATTCCAAGGGAGATTAAAGGGAGGAAAGGGGGAGAACTCCTGTTACTCGCAGATGCACACAGTGATGTAATGTTGGCACCTGCACCGAGTGTTCGTCGCATGTAGCGGACGTTCACTTGAAATTTTCTGCGCGGTGGTTGTATGATAAGAATAATAAACCGAATTTCTCATGATGTCATCCTCATTCGAATTGGGCGTGGGGGGAGGGGTGGCTATGGAGGGGGAGTATTTGGGGCTGGGGGGGGAGGGGGGAAGGCAAAACTAGCAAGAAATTATCATAACGTTGTAAGATTCTAGAACGAAATATTCCATTACGTCTCTTATCTTGGGCACATTTCTGGGTTGTTTGGAAGTATCAAAAGGTGGCATCTCGCTTCTGCAGAAAATAAACACTGCCTAACTACAAAATAACGGACTGCATAGTCCTTAGGGTTTCCAATCCAATGATATGTTTTTATTAAGGGGAAGGGGTGCCATACAAAAATACAGTACTGGTATTGACTAAAGAGTCAATGTTTAATTTTTTCCAGGGCCTTGCACAGCATCAAAGAAGACAGAGCCGGATTTGGGTAAACGGTAACGTGCAACAGCTGGTCTTAAAAGGCTTTTCATAGCTGAATTTCTGCCATCTGCTGAACTTTAAGCAAATTTTTCGTCGTTTTTCAAACTAGTGATATTGTCACTATTAACGAGCATTCTGCCAACTTTCAGGTGTTACAAAACCTTATTAATAGTCTATGTTAACACTGTTTTGTTAATAATGACCTCTGCAGATTCGTTCGTGGAAAACAAGGCGGAGGGGGGGGGGGCNGGGCGCGGTGGCAGGTCTACGGTGCGTCGCCATAATGAAACGGGGGCTGTTACATATAAATGAATATTTATTTGTTGCAGCAATACGACGTCCAGTCCAGAGGGCGGGAGTGAGAAAGTGAGTATAACTCTGAGCAAAAGCAACATGGACTAATAACCATCAATAACGACAACACCCAAACATCGCCAACACCGCACTGACATTCAAGATGATACAACAATCACTGTATTACCACAGCAACAACAGTTTCATCAAGAATAACGACCATAATGCCCTAAATAAACCTGGAATGAGCTTTGTTGGAACTGAGTAATTAAGAACGGTTTCTGGACGAGGCACTGCTGTTCTGATCAGAACAGATACTAATGTTATCATGATCTAACGACAAGGATGACTCAACAATGCAGTTACAAAGGCGGAATCAGCAACTGTACTGACCTAACTGCCACTATTATCAGCAACAACAACAACGACGCCATCAAAAGCAATTGCAACAACTCGAAGACAACATCAACGGCGATCATAATAACAACAACAACAACAACAACAACAACAACAACAACACTGCCTCCTACTTTTGGAAACCAACAGCACAGTGCAGATGGTGGCCAGGGCTAACTGCCAGTTGTAGACGCTGCACTGTTGTGGCCGCGCAGCGAATTTGTACTGCGGGTCCACTCACTGTACTGATTCTAATACCAAAGGTAGACAGAGAAAGCCGATGTGCTAAAAGGGCATATCCACTGTATTAATTCTGACAAAAAAAAAGAGACAGACAGAGAAAGAAACGCGCTAGACGGGCTTATTCATTGTACTTATTCTAACAACAAAGATATACAAAATGACGAAGTGCTAGACGGGCAGAGCCAATGAACTGATTCTAACAAAAAAGATTTACAGAATGAAAATGGTAGTGATTCTAGTATTAAAGAGATAGGCAGAGTATGACGATGTGCTACACGGGTATACCCACTGTACTGATTCTAACAACAAAAATATTATACAGAATGACAATCATAGGAGATAAGACAGAGAATGTCAAGGTGCTAGACGGGCGTAGCCAATGTACAATTTCTAACATCAACAAAATGGGAGACAGTTCAATTGTGCTATATGGACATATCCATTGCACTGATCAGAACAACGTAGAAAGTTGGGGAATTCGATGTGCTCGACGAGCTTAACCACTGTACTGATTCTATCAGTAAAGATATCACAGAGAATGATGATGTGTAAAAAAAAACCGAATATCCACTGAACTGATTCCATCAAAAAAGGTCCTAGATTATGCCAATGTGCTAGACAGGAACATCCACCATACTAATTATACCAACAAAGAAATAGACAGAGAATGCTCATGTTTTAGACGGGTATAACCACTGTACTGATTCTAACAACAAAGAGATAGACAGAGAATGACGACTTGCTGAACGGGTACTGCCTCAAAATGCACCAGGAGTGATAGCCTTGAAAGCCGTTAAAAGTTTGACCCCTGCAAGCAATCAGAAGCACCCAAAATAAATACTTCCCACCCCCCTACATATATACATATAAACATATGCTAAAAAAAAATAAAAGTACTCTTGCGCATTTTTAAAAATTAAAGCCTAGATCTGAGTTTGAATGAAATTGCTTGGACGTTCCATTACAGTAACGAGTACACACACAGAGTCAATCAAGTTCACTGTTAGCTAGAAAGATTAGTCTTTATGAAGAGCCACTGTCACAGGGGTGATAATTAAATAATAGATGGATTAGTTTATAACATCTAACAATGTTCTAGAGCAATCTGTGAAACTCACGCGTGACCTTGAGATTCCATGATCGACAGCGCCGTTATATATGGTCGGGTGTCAGCGTGGACCAGATTCTCAATGAATGAACATGTGGGAAATTCTATGGTGATTCATCGGGAACCACGAACTCAACAATCTGGGGAATTTCTATGTGTGTGTTTTCTCCGAGCGAGAGTTCCAGAGATGGGTTATGATTCATAGCTGACTAAACGCAACCTGCTTTCAGCAGCATAAACATGGCAAGGTGTACTTGGCACGCCTCCAGAACAGACCGGTTTTTTTCTCTTTTTTTTTGAAGACGTACGTTGCCTATTCTTTTTTTCCCTTGCTTCATGTTTTTATCGTTTTCTTTTTCGCAGGCACACCATGATTCCTCATACCCCTAAATAACTTCATCTCACACACTCTTCAACCTTGTGAGGTTTGTATAACAAGCATCTTTTTTGCGCTCTCCCTCTGATAGTATATCAGTTTTCTTTGAAAGATTCTTTTTCCGTTCTTGCATTTGAAAGTTCATCACACAACATTTGCTTTTGTGCATGCCTCCGCTTTTACCCGCGTCTCGCAACACTTCCCACTGCAAGTTCCCGAAAATAACCTCCCTTAATCGCCGTATCATCACCATTTCCTCAGGCATATCGTCGGCCCTGTCAGGTTAATGGAATCAGCATCTCTAACGACAAAAACACACCCAGCCCCGTGATAAAGTACATGTTATGCAGATTTTTTTTTCTTTCTACGGGCTCACGTGCATAAATGTCACAAAAATGCACGTATCTTACAAATAAAAATACTGTGTGAAATAATGTTCCCCAAAAACAGCTCCGTGAAAATTTTAACACAAGAAAAAGAAAAGTCCAAATCACTTTTGAAAAGTAGGTAATCAAATCCAGTCTTTTTCTTGCCGGGCATATTTACTTCTCCATTCATTCAAAATTACCACAGATTCGTCAAAGATAAATGCACATTTTATCTGGCTAAGCTAGGCAGGCCTCTATTAAATGAATACAGGCTAACTATTGACTTATATATAATATGTTCTGAATGTCTCCCATTTTGACTGACAAAAGCACTCGGTCCCTTTCAAACACTTTACAACTTAGAAGAGGAGGCGAAAGAAGTGAAGTCAAAATGAAGAACCATAGGATGACTTGTTTTTCTTCTTCTCATAAGGATGAGGTTGGACAGAGGTGATAGAGTCACCACCAATAATGTTTAACTGCCATATCATTTGCTGCAAATACCGACACCACTGATTGCAATAATAGCAGGGACAATCGCGATATCTCCGCAAGCAAAAGACCTTCGGTCAACCATACAGCACCGCAATACTCCCTATGTGTGACACTGCCAACGCTTGAGCCATTACGATAAACTTAGTCCGGTCTCTTCTCCAGACCGCGCAAATTGCTCTTTAAATTTCAAAATCCTCCTCAAAAATCCATTGAATGAGTGCCGACTCCCCTTATTATCTGCGCAGAAACTGAAAAGAATTTGAGGGCGAAAAAAAAACCGCTTCAAAATCTATAAATCCCCCGCCAAAATTTATGACCAGGGATGGGGGTGGGGTGGGGAATGGGGTTGGGGGGTAAGGTGGGGAAGGATACGTCGCCCTAATCTTATGTGAGCTGGAGAAAACAATTGTTAGTCTTCTAGTTACAGCAACATCCTGGCCTCATCATCTCGAATTCCAGGGAACGCGGCCAATGTGTCGGTTCTGTGAGGTATTCAGGGTCATGGTTAAAATTTGTTACAGAAAAGACTGAAATGACAGAGTGTGGCGGATTTTCAGGTACTCCTGGTTTGAGATCATAAGGTCCTGTACACCTCAAAAGTACTGTTATTAAGTTAATAATCTCTTTTCTATTAAATATGACAGATATTCGTTACTTTAATAGAACTGCACTCTTTCTTTGTGGCATGTCATAATTGTTATGAACGAAACTTCGATCTCTTTTATAAAGACCGAGAGCCCTAAGGCGGATCCAGACACATAAGCTTCGGCAAAATGGCGAATTTCAGAAAGGCGCGCAGCACCTGTCTTCTTCGACCTTCCAGTGATAACTAGGCCAGAAGGTGTAGGTTTCTCCGCCGCGGTTCTTCACCTCAACAGAGGATACGATTGTGTCCCGGTTTCCCTTCCTCCTCTACTTTTTTTCTTTTTCCTTCAATTCGCTCTTTCTTCTAGACTTTCTTTCCCACGCATACTGTTATCTCTGGCACAGGTCCTGACATTCACAAGCTTGGCTCATTCCTGCCTCCCTCCTTCTCTTACATCACCCACGAATATAAACTCCAATCTAATCCCCCTCCTTCAAACCACCATTCTTTTCCCTTTCTACGCGGCTCCTTTAATTCCTTTACGCAAGCTTGCAGCAATATTGTCATCTACCTGTTGCCAAACTATGCGTGAGTATCTGGTGCGTGTTTGCTCATCCCGCTGGAATGCAAATTTCTGAGGAATCCCCCTGCCTGTGTAATGCTGAAAAAATTTCATTTCGTGAGCATTTGGGTGAGTGGGTGAATCAGGATAATGCGCAGAGGCGCCTTGAAAACACAAGATAATCATGAAGAAAACAATATGATATTGCAGCACTGCCACTTTGAGAGTTTGAATCCGTGGAAGTCCTGTGAGAAAGTAAAAACATCGTTGTTCCTTAGTAACGTTCTTGGTTAAGTCGGATGTCAAAGAACATGATTGTGAATGTGCAACTATATTCCCTTAGGCGGAGAAAAAAAGAGACAGAGAACGAGGAGAACGTTTATTTGGAGAACGAGGCAACAGAAGATCTTCACAGGAAGATACCCCCGTCTAGCATGGGTTTCGGCCCTCTGACTTCCTAACACTGTAGAGAGATTGGGCCGCACTTGCCACTTGGATCATGAATCCCAAGTGTTCTTCAGTTGGTTTTATAATGTATGATCATTGATCTCCGAGTACATACATTTGTCTGTGTATGCTTATGCCTATCGTCCATGCTGACGTATGAGGTGATATTCCATATGGCTTGAGGGAAGATAAAACTCCCAAATTAGACAGATGAATCCACAAAAAGTGAGCTGGCATGATGTGAAATTTTGGTTGAAGTGAACCGAAACTCAGGTCCGGACTTATTGAAAGAAATCAATTGCTCGCCCAGCCTTCCGCTTAAAGTGAACTCTGAATCGCCGGGTGGTGAGCTAATCTCCGCATTATTGCGGTGCGATTTATTACCATGATCACGAAACTCATTTGTTTACTTTAATCAGATGCTTCATCTGTCACAAAGGCTTCCTATATCACAATACCGATAGTATCATTTGCACCAGCAATACACTTCATTTTTGTCAGCTTTCCATATGATGCAATGTACACGTTAGTTTCCCCTGAATAATGGTTAATGTGAATTCCGGCTGAAGTGAACACTTTTCGCCGGTCCAAAGATGTTCATTTTAAACGGACTGCACTGTTGTTCATGAATTTGTTGATGTCGGAAATATAGCTTGGTCATTCATACCCGTACTGTTTATTGTTATTTTACCCTTTCTTATCCAGCCCAACGCAATAGTCAAAATTAACTATTATACTTACTTGTTCACTATTGTATAATACATACTTAATACTGTTACTTGTTTACGACAGGAAATTTTATTTTACGTCAGTCTTCAGGTCCACTGACGCATTTCCAGGCACCACGGAATCAGATTAAATTCCGAAACAGGAGATGGGGATTACCTTCGTGATTATAATCTCATTATGTACTTCCTAAAATAAAGATAGGGATTATAGAGTTCAGTATATTCTTTGGCCCTCTGAAGAAACAAAGCTCTGAGATTTTAGCTGGTGCAAAACATGCAAACTAACTATAGCGGAAGCTTGATATTAAGTACTCACACAGCGGGTATATCTTGCTATTAAGGATGAATTTCTTTTCATGCACGGCTATTTCCCTGACCTACCTGACCAATTCCAAGAGTTACAAAAAATAAACTTTGAAAAGAGTGAATTTCAATTATTCTATCATTTTCTAATTCACATGGACCTCGATATTCAGTACACCTCATTAATAAGTATTCTTTTTTCATGCATCAAGGGCATATTTACTATCGAGATTCTACTGTACATTACAACCTCATAAAGTCGAAGTCCAGGGAACCAGTTCATAACTTCGAGTCTGAAAGTTGTACGAATGTGTGAGTAAAATTTGATACAGTATATAACTTTTTATAAGGGACTAGAAACCAGAATACTACAACTGTAATGCCCGCCCATATTTTTTTTTTTTTTTTGTAATCTGAACATTACAATTATAATGACTGTGGAATTTAAAAAAAAATACTTTCTAAACTAAAACATTACAATTACAATGACTTTGTAATCTGAACATTACAATTATAATGACTGTGGAATTTTAAAAAAATACTTTCTAAACTAAGACATTACAATTACAATGACTGTGCATTTTTTTAAAACCAGAAATTACAATGATTGCGCACATTTAATTTCTTTTTTTTTTTTCACAACCAGAGCATTACAATTACAATGACGGTATATTTTAAAAAACAGAACATTACAGTTACAATGAGTGTGCAGTTTTGTTGTGGTTTTTTTTAACTTTAAAAAACCAGAATATTACAATGACAATGACTGTGCATTTATTTTTATTTTTAAAACCAGAACATTACAGTTACAATGACTGTGCAATTATTTTTCTTCAACCACAGTGTACATGAGACTCGAGGTCGTGTAATTCATAAACTACATAAAAACGCAGTCCTCATGTAAATCAAGAAATTGAATCGGCTGCTTTTCTGTCCTTGTATGACTAGATCACAGGGCTCAACATAAGGGTGTGATTTTCAATGCTAAATAAGTCAGACTTGTGTGGAAAACAATAAGGAAATTAACAAATAAGACAAAGACCAACTGTCTGAGAGAAGAGATGAGATATCATAAAGGCTGAACAAGAAGTTATGGAGTCCAGTGGCAATGCGGATGGAATATTGTCCGCAGCTTCTTAGCCAACAGCAGCATTATAAAATGTGGAGAATAACTCTCAAGTTATCTATCTCTTACTTTTCCTTATTCATTTTTCATTAGGTCACCTCATCAAACTCCACAACGTCAACTGAAGTGGATAAGAACAAGAAGAAGGAACACTGTTCAATGCCACAGTTGTGTGGGAGGAGTGAAAATAGACCGTCCTTAATAAATCATATCTCAGAACTACGACATTCGCTTGCGAACTGCTGCAAAATGTGAAGTAAGGAGGAAAGGGGTCATTAAAGACCACCAAGGTCAAGGACAGGAAAGGGTCATGGTTAAGTAAAGAATGCCAAGACGCGACAGAATGCTCCAGCCAGGTCAAAAGGCTGGCATCGTGCTGAGAGGTAATGGTCAAGTCTGTGACTGTGACTATGACGGTCTACGATAAAGTCTGTATTTTGCAACCTTGAGGTTGTCATCTGTCATCGCTGTCGCTTAATAAACTCTATGCAAGGTCATTATAACCAAGCTGTCAACATAACCAACAGATGTAAATGATTAAAAACAAACTTTGCTGTGATCTGACAGGCCCTGAAACATGTGTCGTGATTTTCTGAAGACGAGTGCACATACCAGCATGTCTTGCATGCACTCAGGAATACATTAGCTCTCTTGTTTCCCCCTCCATTCAGCGCAAAGATGTAAATCACGTGACAGGGCCAAATACATTGTAAAAACACCCGAAAGCATTGACCCCGCTGACCTGGGGCCTCAGAAATGTCAACACAACGATAAAGGACCAGGTATTTAAAATACCAGCTGCTTTCATTCCACCCTCTGCCAAGTAACAAGGGCCTCAAACTGGTGGTCTGCGTACCTTCAAATATGTAACGTGCAATAATATAATGCAGCAGTAAGTCAATTAGCGGATATGCAGTATTACGCAGGGTATGGAAAGACATGGTGGAAAGGCAACGACTGCACGGGAGGAGGTGGAGGAGGATGGGTCATCGAAGCTAGATAACGATGCCAACTCCTTTTTAAACTGTATGACCTTGTGATGTTTAAGAAGAAAAGACAGGAGTCGACTGGGTCCTTTGCCGTGTGAAGATTTATTTAAAGGCCACCTTGACACTGTCCCATTTAACGTGCGATAACGCGTTACAAAGACGGTGCACACTTCCACTGGCACAGTAGACCGGGCGCACAGTCAGAGACGTTAACAGCCCTATTTTTACTTTCATTTTTTAAAAGTTTTTTTTTTCTTTTTCAAAAGCCCGCGTAACCAGGCTTTTTATAGAATATCCCACGCATTATCTTCGGAAATAACGCCAGGAATTTCCCTTCAAAGTCACCAGCCCTGAAAGAGGCTGTTTCTATAGACGGTGTCGAAGGTCACGGGGCGTACCCCGTAGTTGCAAGGGCCGCCGTTTTGAGGGCGACATTTACACATGAATTGGGTGGCGAGCATTTATCCGGGCCTTCCAAAGAGGGGTTGAGAAAGTGCATCCGTGATTGCGGGTGGACGTAGTTTTTAATACATGGAAATGGTGTGTAATCACTAGGTATTAAGGCTGTCTGCCTCCGAGTGGAACAAACGACCGAAGTGGATGTCACATGGACAGAAGAGTCACATGCCTAGCGCATCACCTTGGGAATCTTGAATTGTGGGCGTCATGCACCTGAAATACTCTACCCTTTTCACATGACATGCCATCGAATGAAGAAGGCCACACTCTTGCTTGTCCTATTTTTTTTTCGGGGGATTTTGGGGGGCGGGGGGGGGCGGTTAAGATAACGTTGTGGTGGGGGCTAATGTCCTATGTCTTTTCAAAACCTGATGTCATCATGACCATTTGTGTTGCCCATATTCCGAGGGTGTTAGTAGGGTGGTGTGCAGTGGTGGGTTCAGAGATAGGCTGAATGCGCTATCACTCATGGTTCACGCTGAGAGGACGAGAAGGATGCGTACGTAGTTAAAAAAACTGGGAGGTAGAGAGACAGAGAGAGAATGACAGAAGGAAATGAGGATCGGTCGTACGAATGTCTGATTTTTAAACCTGCTGTAATGGCCAAGTTTACTCCGAATGTGGCTGTCTTATGGTATAGCGAAGCCCTGGGCAAAGAACTGGGAGGAGGGTACATACCTTAAATCAGCTCCTAGGGGGGTTGGGATGTCTTGTGTGGGTGTACATGTGTGCCGGTGTGTGATGTGTGGAATGTCACCTCATGTCACCTGCGTGAAGGACTACTGTTTCACTCTGATAATTTTCATCTTCTTATGTGTACATTTATTGCAACCCAGCACTACATAAGGCATGAATGAATTTATTGTCGTTGTCATTGTCATGTAATAAACAAATTTATAGGTGCTTTGGAATGCTGAAATGTTTTTACCGGTTGACTTCTCTCACCATCAGGGTCTTGTTCAGCGAGAAGATGATCATGAAAGAAAAAAAACAAAAACCAAAACAATAAAATAACATCAAGCTTCCGATGATCTTTAAGTCTTCCTTTCTTCACCTGCTATAGGTGGCATAAATGGTTATAGCTTTAGGACCAAAAGAAAAAAGATGTGAGTTCTTGAGTGGACCTTGATGCTTCACACAGTATCTTTCCATATATGAAAACTGCAAACAGTTTACACGCTGTGTTCAGTTGAAACAGTATGAAGGGAAATACACCAATGTTCTCTGGAACAGGAAACGAAGCCTATACGGACGTGTCGGGGTGACATCCAAAACAGATATGCAAGGCATCCGTATGCTTCAAGGTTCTTTACTCGGTCCTGACACCTAGGATCGTGACCATGAGCCTGTTCTCCAGTATCTCTTAAATTTACGTACCTCCGTTTCTTGAAATTCAGGATCGATATATATCTGAATTCATGATCAGTTCATGATCAACCAATTCATGACTACCACAAGGGATAGGCTGCACGTCTATCTTCCAACAGTGCTTTCGCTACAGGGTCATAGCTTGCACCCTGCAGCTCCTGAAATGCCGTGACTCAAAGGGACTACCTTAACTGATATACAGTGCTAAAGTCGACGTCCCAATACGTCCCTCACCCCACCCAAAACGCAGCATGGTATTGCTGGTCCTTAAAAGGGACGAGTCGCCAAAGCCTTTTTTTTTNNNGGGGGGGGGGGGGGGGAGGGGTGGGCACTGAAACTATAATGCCCAGCTCCGCTAGGTGGAGTCTTACCTAGCTTCCCATACAAAAGAGAACACAAAAATCTCAACATTGCCTACACAATCCCTTAGCGAAGCTTTATTCTTCCCCAGCCAATGCACAGGCTATTAAATAAACCTCTATGTGACGATCACAACTTGATATTTCCTTTTCAAACAAAGGACTAACACCGGGGCAGGGCCTAAAGGATTTTCACAATATCTTATTTCCGCCTCCACCCATATGCACCCCGCCACAAAAATCTCACCGGTGCCCCCGCACACCCATCTCGTACACACTTGAACCTGACGGCTCAACAAAAGACCCAGAATGTTTGATAAGGATTAATTACCACTAATCCAAAAAAAAAAAACCTTGCTTCTCTAACACAAGCGTTGCTGAAACGATCCTGGGTGCAACCCGTGCATATTTAAAGAACTTGGTTTATTATAGTTCTGACGGATTATAATCACTGTATGAACAAGGCTATGATTGGATGAAAATGCATGTTTGCGCAGCAAACTACTTGGACTTAATAGGGCGTTCAACTATGATGTCAATCTAAAAGGATGTTATGGTTTGAGAGTCCAAAGTTCTGTCTTTCACGCCCCGGTTGATATGGCCTCATAACAATAGCACTAGACAAAAGTATATGACTTGACTTGTGCGTCGATGCCGATTTCTCAAGCCTACACTCCAATTCATTCTCTAAACATCAAGCTCTAACTGCAGTATTCGAGGCACCTTAGGTCGAAACATTTGAGTTTCGAAGGCAGCCCAGAACCTAAACAACTGACTTTACGCACTTGAATTTTCGTGGCAATTTAGAATAAAAAGATATGCCATTTACAGGCAACTTATCAAACAACCAAGTTTCGCAACGCAGCACAGAATCTAAACAAAAGCGATTCCGATGCAATTTATAATCTAGACCTTTGACTTTAACAGGGATATCAGAATCTATGCTTTCTGGGTCTCAGACTAGGATGCGAATTACAATATAACCACTTGAGCTTTTACCCATGCATGCCGACATACAGGACAGTGTCCTCTGACCTGGTGCATGCTGCAATATTTCAACATAAGATTATCTGCCTTCGTGTGATGCAAAGTCAGCCCGGTATACTTCGTTTATCAGCAAAGTTGTGACTGAATATTCTCGACGAGAGGGGCTCAGGGACAGGCGCTGCAGTGGAGAAAAGGGCACAGCGGACTGACGAGCTCAGGAATGCAGATTACAAATGGAAATCCGAAACTATTTTGTTTACTTCTTTCCCACAGTTATCTATCCCGTGGGACGGAATATACATTCAACAAAGCGTCTCTCCTCGCCGCGATACGCCATGAATGAATGACTTCAGTATACAATATAATATCTTTTGATATCATACGTAATATCAAAGTGATGATAGGCGCTGAAAAGTCACTCGGCAAGACTGTCATCGTAACACATATTACAGAACGTTGCAGAACAGACGGTTTCTGTGCCCCCACGTGACGTGCTTGTCATTCAAACGTTACCAAGGCAGGACATTCCCACACACCCACTTTGTGAAGTAAGCAGCATGCCACCTGCTTTACTGTGGGGGCAAGTTTGAATAGATTGGAATTCACCCGCTTGCATAAAGGAGGAACGTGTAATTTGCAACGTCATTCATGCCTGGTTCGTATGAAATTTGAACGTGCTGGACGGCATAGTGGTCCATTTTCGTTAGCAACCTGGAGAAAAATCGTTCCATCAAAGAGAAAACTGTTGAACAACGAAAGTCCGCTAATAACCAGCAGACTTGCAGGAACAGTACAAATTAATGGCGTTTCTCTGCTGGAGATGTGTATTTAATTTGGGCTGCATTTGTTTGGTTTCCCCGGGTGCGCGAAAAGGGCAGCCGTAAGCAAAGGAAGTATCAGTCTCTAGACAAGTCAAGATTGCTGCGATTAATGCGGAAGAGCAAGAAAATAATGCACTTATTTACGAGTGGTGTTTGCTGTACTTATTTCTTTGCCTCAATAATTAATATTTATACCTCCATTCATTCTTGCCACAACCTCCTTCAAACACAAGGTCATTGATAAAAAGTTCCACTACCAAACCTGACACCGTAGATGGCTGCCGCCATGTCTTCGAACTCTCACTACCGGTTTTCACAAAAGACGTCGCATTCTGACAAACTTCTAGCAGTAATAGGCAGGCACACTTCATCATCGTGACTAGCGCTCAGCAACGAAAAACGTACCCTTGGTTGCAAGATTGGTGAGGTGTAACAAACCATATGACGTCAATCTGTCTGCCATTTTGTCAGATGAGCGTCGGTGTTTATTTGAGGTTGCCAACGTGGTATATGCCATGCCAATTTCAGGGGTACGTGACGAGCATACTTTGACAACAAAAATACGAATAACTGACCAATCTAATATTTGTTAAAGAGGATGAGAACCCCTGCTCTTTACAGTATTTCCCTACCAAAACACATCTGGCAGACCCTCGCCTCGTACTTTTTAAGTACGTAGTCGATGATACAACTTGTCTTCGAAGTCATCCATATTAACTCAAGCAACAGTAACGGCGCTGATAAATGCGGTTTGAAAGACACAACTCAATTTTCCATATCATGATTCACTCGCCAAGCAGCAGGTGCTTTGAGGGGACGCTAATTATACACCCTGTTTATAAATATCTTACTGCGGAACAGCATGTTGCACAGTGTAGAGATTACATCTAATAAAGTAAACAAGATCTGAATTTAGACCAGGAGAGAGGAACACAAATAGGCTCTCAGAGAAAACGATATGGAAAAAGGGACGGGTGGAAAAAAAAATAGCAAAAAACTGGGGCGAACCAGAAGGCTATCAACAGAAATATATACTGGAGGTTATTTGAAGGCCTGTTGCCGACCGCACGCGCATTCTACCCCTTTCCTTATATATATCCAACAGGTTACCATTTGTTACTCTTCCTCCTTCTTTTTTTTTTTTTTGGAAAATACATTTTCATTCTCATTTTTTCCTTCCATCTTCCTATTCCTTTAATTGCTTTGCTCCCTTAAATTTCCAGTCATCCTGAATTTCAACGGTTCGGACCCATTTTGATCGTGGACCCGAGGCTGGGGTTCCTCAGGTCCCACTGAATACATCTGTGAACTACTAGGTAGATGTTTCGCGTGGATAATGGGTAGAAAAATAGAGAGAATGAAAGGAAGGTGAGAGGCTGGAGGGAAGGTGAGAGAGTAAGAGGGTGAGAGGACAGTGGCAGGAGACAATGGCCTAAGCGTGTGAAAGGAGGAATAAAGGCAATGACCATTTTCTCTATTCTCTATCTACTGTCACGTGCTTCCCTCAATCCAATCTCGCTCTATCCCCATCCATTACCTTCCCCCCCCCCCCCNCCCCCCCCCCCTTTTTACACATACACAAACATACATACTCAAAAACTGAAAAACTCACTTTTGTTTCTAGGAATGTGTATCAAACAGAGGAACTAAGAAGAACTACAATACACACACAGAGTGTCATAAAGGGAGCATAAGAGAGCAGCAAGAGGGAAGGGATGGAGGACAGATACAGAGCGAGATGGAAAGGACGCGAGACAGATAAGCAGGAAGAAAGGAACTAAGGCATGTAAGAAGGAAAGAATGACTGAAAGAACGAAAAATACTTTTTTTTTTCAAAGACTATGGTAAGAAACAAGAAGGAAACGAGAGATGCAAAGAGAAGGAGGTAGAAGAGAGACGAGAGATGAGTAAAGATGTGGCGTAAGGGGGGCCTGACCCACTCCTCTGGTGACACTGCTCTAGATAAGCACGGCTGGTGTTATCTATGTGGAACAATAGGACACGCAACATGTTAGCACTGACATCCGATACAAACGAGCCGATACACGCCTCAGCACTAACCCCAATCTCTGGGGTAACGTCACTGTTACTTAGAATACAGAGGTTACTGATACAGAGGTTAGTGACTCGGAAAAATATCGGAACATTGAATAATCGTGGCTGGGCAGTGAATAGCTAATCCTGATGCCACCGATATTACTTGGTAGTGATTAAGAGATGCAAATCCAACTATCTGTCTATGTGTCGACACCAGCCGAACTAGTCCAAGTAATATCGATCATAATTTATAAGTTTCAACAGCTGGTCCTTATACCAGATTCTGTTACATATGCCACAGTAGTTGGGTATCTTGTGCCCTGGGCTGAAGTAAAATTTTTTCTCCTCCCTAGGGACAGTGTCCCCTTACTCCCAAAAATTCCCGTCTTCCGCGGTCTTTTCCTTTCTTTTTTCCTCCCCCAATACCACATTTACTCCCGTTACCCCCTTCTTTTCTTCTCCCCTTCTCTCTCTCTCTCCGTCTTTGTGCCTGTGGGTGGTGTCCCCAACTGAAACTTCCCCCGCTTAACTCTCTCCACACACACACACACACACACACACACACAAACACACACACACATTTCCCTTTGTACCGCTACTGAGCCATTTAGTCTATGACCCGATTTCTCAAGAAGGTTAACCTGGTGTTGAAAATTTTATTTGTAATAGTGATTCTTGTTATAACTGCGTAATCGGTACCGATAAATTATGCAAAATCACCGATCCTTGTCAAGTGCCCATGCTACACTGCAGCACAACTGTTGACTATACGACTATATTTACACTCGAAGCTGAGCGACCAACGAACTGAAATTACTAAAATAAGTGCAATGTGGAGATTGGGGCCGATGTAAAATTATTATAATACCCGCAACCACTACAATACGGTGAGGAGAGCGGAAGGTGGAGGTGAAAGAAACGGGTTTGGGCAATCGCGTGAATATGAACAAGGAAGAAAGTTTCGACAAACGGGAGATAACTGTAATAAGTACGAGAATGTTTTCTCTGTAAAGGAGATAACTGTAATAATCATAATGAATAAAAATAATCGTGATTATTTCCCCTTATGATGAGAGCTCAACCTGCGTGTGTACAAATGTGCGTGCTCGATACTATCGCGTTATCCCAAAAACCACTGCTATACATAATGCAAACATTTATCAATATGGTTTTGAACACAAATGGTTATTTAAATCAAATGACAGACAAGGATGACACTGCTGAACAAAAATAATGCTTCATTTAAACATCTCCTGCATGAATGATCTTCACAACTTGCTAATGATGAAAAAAGATGCTCACTTTATTTAAAAACATAAATAGGTAGACTATAAAATCACAATATGATTTCTACTGTGAATGCCATATTTTTCTGTTAACCTAAGGTATTTGTTGTTTCCTAAAACCATAACTAGCTTGTGGCAAACACCAAAATGCAAGACAAGACACCATCACAGCAGAGGTCTCACAGCCTGTTGGAATGAAGCCTAAGTCTCAGGACTAGGTAAAAAGATATTGGGCTCAGCAGAGGACTCCTGAAACAGAATCTTTCTTGGCTGCAGAAACTGAGAGTGCAATCATTTCTGTATAAGAAATACTGATTTAAGAGGTGAATGGCAAGTATCTGTGGATAAATTTTGAGTTTTTGTAAGGTAGCCTACATATGATATTAACTTTGTAAAATATTTTTTTCTTATAATTGCATGAGACCCCAGATACTTCAAACAACAGTATCTTGAGCAAGGATATTTTGTTCATCTTATAAAAGGGCATTTAACATGATCACAAATTTAATATCTTTTGTAGTCAATATATTACTTAAGCTTTATTTTAATTGGCTGCAAGATATATGAGGGTGACACTCCCTCCTTGTCATAAATTTGGGCGGGGGATTTGTAAATTCTGAGGGATATTTTGGAATTTCTCATTCAGCATGCATTCATTGACTTTTTCCGGGGGACTGTGAAATTTAAGGGGTGAATAAACCCAGGATGTTACACAAGCCTTGACACTGTGTATGCATGTTATTTCTTTAACAGCCTCCAAAACTTTTTTTGTGTGGCCACCTTCCTAGATCAATGGCCAAAGAGTGGGATGGGATAGGGAGGCTGGAGAGGGGACAGGAGTGGGTGAGAGGGCGAGGAATAACTGGTTCTGAGAAACAAACTGGTTGACCAGAAGTCTATGCTTTTTATGGCTGACTTTCTCCATCCTAGCAGTCTTCTTTCTCACCAGCATACTGCACTGCTAGATGGATCATTGGATCAATCCCGGTGGGGAGGGGGAGAAACAAACAAGAGTTACTGGACTTACCTGAAGCAGGTCCAGGGGAAGCTCCATGTCCTTGCGATAAGTTGGAAGCTGCCTGATGAAAGCCAAGCTTCTCCTCCTGTCTGATGAGGGGTGGAGTCTGCTCTAAATACAGCTGCTGTTGTACTCGGCTATCCTGACTGCGGGAGACATCCTGGTATGAATATGCAGAGTTATTTTGTTGGGGCAAATATCGCTGCTCCTGCTGGGTCCCAGGGGCTCTCGTCATATTCAGGGTGTTAGAGGATGGGAAGCGGTCATCATTTTCAGCCACACCACCAGACAGGACCATGTGACGCAGGAGTTGGTCCCGGCCACCCTGCCCCTGTCCGTAAGGATCGCTTGACATGGCAGCATCTGTAGACAGCAAAAATAAAACGCCAGTCTGACTGAAAATGTTCAAAATGCTGTGACAATACAATATCAGAGCTGGCAGCAGCATAGATGAGGGGCAGAGGGCTAAAGTGGCTCCCACAAAAATTCCAAGCGCTGCTACCCTCCTACCCTCTTCTATTCCTCACAAATAATCCATGACAGCTATGTTTTTAATCAGCATTAAGGAAAAATAAAAGGAAAACAGCGCTTTCATTCACCCACTAGGATAACTAGATAACAATGCCATACAATAGATCTCATTCATAAAACAAACACATAGAATAGTACACATACATGTAAGTGCATAATACTGGAAATGACACATATAACAAAACCACTGCTGGTCATCTTCAGGTCCCCTATTTTACCTACTCAATATCCTTTAGCTGAGTCACTGCCAAACTGGGAAAGATGTGGGGTGTTTCAAACTACTGCTTCTCTGTCATTATGACTATCTATCTATTCACTCCAGAAGGTGAGAATGTGGACTCACTCATCCCCTGAAAATATTTCAGAAGCTGTCACTGCATGCTAAGAAATATATCCAGGACTAAGACTACCTGTAATAATCATCATCTCAACTTTAGAATTTGCACAGCACAATACACTGGGCATAACAGTGTAGCTTTCAAACTTTCAAGCTTTGTTTCAATAACAAAATTTGAACAACAATATGATTTGCAAATTCATCAAAGCCAAGTCTTAAGTTAGCCTGGACAAAGTGTCTTAAAATTATGTATAGGATTTAAGCTGTTCAGCTTGACGTTGAATGACACTGCGGTCCTTGCCTCTTCCTACCTGACCCTAAGCCTTTCAGTAGTGTGTGCAAACTGCTGATCATCAATGATCCATGACCATGATCATCTAAATTTCAACTAGTGACCAAACTTCATGGGACTCTCTGCTTATTGGGAGGCTTTCTACTGCAAAGCTGTAAGTTTGGACACATTGCAATGATGTGACTATAAACAGAATTTACAATACACTAATACAGTACAATTTTCAGTGCTCAGATAGGAACCATGGCATGATGGCAATGCTGATAAAGTCACGACATCATTTTCCTGTGACCAGCAAATATCTTCTGTAACTAGACTAGTCTAGAATTGAGGATAAGCATCTCAGGTCAGTCTCTAGACAGCAACATTAGTCTGGACTATCTATTGTATCCGTTATCAGAATATTGAATATTGCTGTCAATCTGATGCTAGTCTAGATTGGAAAGTGTGGACAGATGGTAGACAAGACCAATCTCTGTCACTGCACTCTTGTATGTTTGGAGGGCTAATGGTGTACCCTCCTATTCTGTATGCACACTACAAACTCGACCAGAAACTCTAGTACACTGCAGCACTTGCAGTGACAGACTTAGGACTATGACTGTGAGACACAGCTGACTGCGGTGTCTTCCACGACGGCTGAAAGTCTGTCTGCTTCACTTCCTGATTCAAATGCAAAATGCAAAGACGTCTGCATCCAATCCCTTCACACTCGTTTGCTAAATGTCATTACCTAGGGCGGAGTTTGCATAAAGAGAACCCTCACTACTGCCGGGCAAAGGGCTGCAAGTTGCTGGATAGGCCTAAGCTAACATCTTTCCGAAAGTGAGTAAGAAAGAAGTGTAATCGTAATTTTCATTGGTCTTCGTCTGTCAATTTCGGCCAATGAACTGGTATCTCTTTAGATTCTATGTCACTACTTCCGATAGTTTGTAACTTCCGGTTTACTTATGTTTTGTTGCTGTCGGCGAAGGATTTGATGAGTTGATGCCACCTGCCAAGATATCTGAAATCATCACGTCGTCATAACATTCAGACAGCAGAATGGCTAGATTTTTAGGAAATTTTCTTCTCCTTCTCCTTCTGGTCATGCCAACAGCAGTTTTGTTTGTTCAGCAAGGTAATTTGCCGAAAGCCTAGTTTACTCCATAGTCCATTGGTGGCGCGTATCTACGTGGCAGCTGTTTCAGTTACAATACATGTTGTTAGGAATGCTGTGATGGAGTCATAAACCGCAGTTGATTGCATGATTGTAGGCCTAACGGATATATTTTCAGCAGCAGTCGGGAACTGTCATCATTTTTCTAATAGTCGAAGTCTAATCATACATACTCACAGTCAGACACAGTGTTGAGTGCAAATGGCTATCTCTAGTCTAACAACAGCACCGATTCCATGACTTGTCTACGACTAAATGAACTGTATCATCAGTGATATAGTTCATTTAGTTGTTGACAAATCATGGAATCGGTTCTATCGTTAGAGAAGGCCGTGCAAGTAATGATTTAAATTATCGGAATCTCTAACGACAGCACCGACGATACAGTTCATTTAGTCGTAGACAAGTCATGAAATCGGTGCTGTCGTTAGAGAAGGCCAAATGATCCATCATAACTTGTTAAAACGGAAGGATTTCCATATGTGGTAACCCCTACAACTATGGTCAGTACCTCAATTCCAAATGACATACTAATATTAATAATATAACATAACCCTAACCCTACCCTTAACCCTAATAGTAACACTAACAGGGCCTAACACTAATGCTTATGTCGAGTTATCAGTCGAAGCGAGCATAGCTCCTAATCGCCAGTTACTACATATGGGAATCCTCCCATAGTCTGATTCTAGATCTCCAGTCATCAACATTCCAGTAGGGATTAGGGTGAAATGGTGAAAGCAACATCCCACCTCCTGGAACTCTTACCTAGAGATTAGATCTTTAGTAGGTTTGGGATTAAATTAGAGGTTGGTTTATACCGATGAGGGAAGGGGTTAGGGCGTTAGGCAGAAAAGGATAAAATACAGACGTCTAGTCTACTTAATTAGCGCCAGACATCTTGGATCCAGCCACCTTCTGGCTGTGTGACCCAGTGTATGCTATATGAATAAATAAGCGTTCAACTTGTTGTCTACTCATCTACTGGCCAATCAGCAGATAATGGGCTGCAAAATTTCAAGGGTTAAGAAATGATAATAAAGTTGATGGGAATGAAGCATCCAGTGAAATACTGTTCTTTAGAACAGCACCACACATCCAGGTGAAATTTAGGATAAACGATATCCTAAATCTAGATTCTATTTTCTTCAGGTTTTTAACCACTTATGAGATTTTCAAAACCTAAACATTCAGAGTTTTCCTTCAGTGGTATGGCAATTGTCACGTTTTATACACAAGAGGGGTCCACGACGAGCCCCATAGTTCTAATTGGCTGACAAAAACACAGGGGATCCAGTCTAATAGTTTCTAAAGATTCTAAGGACAGTAAACACAATACATTTATTTTACTTTTAACTTTCCATCCATGCTGATAGTAGTGATAGCAACTATGGGAAACTTTATGGTGTTTTGGGAGTGGATACTCCAGTACACAAGGGAGCGTCATGCATATTTATTCTTATCCTGTGTAGACAAATAGTGCACTGCATCTGACACCTTGCTGCATCCATGCCTTGGTATTTTGGGTCCTAAGCACTTCTGAATTGAATTTTTAGGCTAATTATTTTACAAATGTTCACTTGCTTCCTGTTCCTATTTATGCATTTTATATCACAGTTATGTTGGTTTCCTCTAGTAGATGATGCTGCATTGAAATTTTCCTTTCATTTTCATCACTTCCAGAAGCATTTCCAAAGTTGGGGAGTTTCTTTTCAGGATAGAGGCTTGGACTTGTTAAGTTAATGTATGGAGGGCTTTCACGCACCACATTCAAAGCTTTTTAGTATTAAAATCATTGCTCACCCACTTTAAAGGTGGTGTTTTTCTTTTTCTGTGCATGTTGATTATATTATTATTACAACTCTTCAGTTTCAAATCTTTCTTTTTCTAGCCAAGAACAGCAACATAGCATTTGCTCAAGATGCAATGGAGGGAGAGGATGATGAAGCTACAGTGGAAACAGAGACAGCAGCAGATGATGAAGTGCCAGAGGATGAAGCATCTGTAGCAGAGAAGGTGGGATTAATATGAGTTGGATGCAGTTACTGCCTGTAGAAAGCAAAATCTTTTTATCTTTTAGGGGACACTGCTGTGCTGAGCAAAAAGATGCAGTGACAAGCACTGCAAAGTGAATGTTGATAGAAAGTTCTTATTCTCAGTGCACTAATGGAAGATCTTTTGAATTAAGGCTTTGATTCAACACAGGGCTAATGATAACAGACTCTGTCCTGTGTTTTGAGCCCTCGCTTGTTAATGAAGTGACGCTGATGATGAAAATTGTTAAAAGTGTAGACTTTTTGCATTTATCAAAAATTATATTGTCTGATTCTGAACACGTCTCATTTGAATCTTGACCTGAGGTAAGAAACTTGATTGCTGAATAAAATGCAGAGGACAGTGGTGAAGTCACTTAGTGTCAGGGATGTTTTCAAATGAAATCAGTTCTGATGTAAAGCAGTCTTGAGGTTACACTGATGAAAAGTAGGTATGCATATCAGAATAGATTCTGTCTTGGCATCTTGAATTTGAAGGCTTATCAATTGGGATATTGCATGCAAGGGTATTGCATATGATATAAGTGTAGATCTGTGTGTGCAAGACGCGTATACGTACAGGTGTGAGTGTTTAACTCCCTTTCTTGATTTCTCTTTCTTACTCTCTCTTTTTAGGAAGATGAGGATACTGAAGATGAAGAAGGGGAAGCAGCAGTCTTGAAACCATCTCCTGACGCTGACACCTTCATTCTGTTCACCAAGCCAAGCAATCCTTTGGGTAACTTAAGTCTTTTCATAGGAAATAAGTACAGTATCACCAATCTCACTCTTAAACTTTGATTAATGTTGATAATTAGTATTAGGTCCTGTCTGAAAGTAAGATAAGCACAATAATTAACCATCACTAAGGAGATACCAGAAAGGAGTGCATTAAGAAGTATGAGAAATAAATAAGCCTTTTATGTTTTTGGTTCTTCCAGTGATTGGTCTTATCTGCCTTTAGGTTAGAGGATTTTAGTGGTGTTTGTAAACTGGAATATGGTCAGCAAATGGTACATCCCTCCACATTTTAGAGGGTGTTGGAAGGCGTATCCAGGTTGGAATATCTAGCCAGTGTTAGTTTTGCATCTTTTGTTTTTCCCATTCAGAGCTTCCAGCCGGTAAGCAAGTGAGAATCTTGGTTGGTTTCACCAACAAAGGTAACTTGGACTTTATGGTAGACAGCATGGATGCATCCTTCAGATATCCTCAGGACTACAGTTTCTACCTGCAGAATGTAAGTTTCTCCTTTGTTTCCTAGTGCTACTGGTTGAGAAAATCATGCAGTAAAATGATGAAACCTCATGCGTGTCATTTGACCTCCCAGTTCAACTGTTTGGTTGAAGCTGTGGTAGTGTTCTGCTATCTCAGTTGGATTCCTTTTGGTTGAAAGGGTGGCATGATTGAGTTGGTTTCTGATTACTTTAAGTGAAAAGAACAGGGGCTGATTTCTTAATTACAAACCAGATTGCAAAAAAATTTTTGTTCATAAATATTCAAGGCTCAGTTGTGTGGAAAGGATATTCAGCAAACATGAGCAGATGGTCCTTTTATGTTTTGTGACGGAACATTTTTATACAGCCATCCTCATTTCCACTCTCCCGCTAAATAGAACTCTCCAGTTCTGATATATATGCCAATACATGACTTTTTTGAAAAATGCATTTAGGCAAAGTACAAATTTGTATATCTGCATTTTTTGCTTAGTGCATACTACCAGCAGAAATAAAATGATATTCAAGGGTTTGCAAGTCTGATTTCATTTCAGTTCGTGCCAAAGATGTAACACAGTCAAGGATGCTATGATAGCTGTGTAGCACGGTTGTGGGATCACTGTATGCTGATTGGGAATAGAATATGTTTTATTTATATTTTATTTATATTTACATGTGTTGACTGTGATTCTATCCTGGTTTCATTTTAAGCCTTCCCATCATAAAGGAGAAGTGAATGGCAAAGTATTTCTTTCAATCTGGTCCTAATTGGGGGCTCCTTACGCTGTTTCAGTTTGACAGTTTCATGATACAGGAAATAGCCTTGTGGTGACCTGCTGCTTTGTGTAGTTCAGCAGGTTTTTGATAGATGAGGGAATGGCAATTGGTAATTTTGTTTCTTCGTTGGTTTTGTTTGTTTTTTTCTGTATGAATCAATCGTATGCCACGTGTTAGTTAAAAGTGTTTTTCTTATGCAGCCAGAAGCAATAATTGGTAGAGGCTTGTTTTGTCCTTTTTTTTTTCTTTTTGGAAAACACTTGAATGCACATACTGCAAAATTCATGGGACATTCCAAGCTGTGTGGTTTTGGGTATGAAGATGCCAATGATTTTTTCACTGTTGGCTATATAATATGGTTTTACACTTCTCATTCACTTATCCAGGGGTCACATGCCAAAATACTTTCCAAACACGTTGTTTAGCTCTTCCTCCAAATTTTGACACAAAGAAAAATGTCCCTAAACCAATAAGATTTTGAGAAGCAGGCTAGACCTTTTCACTCGTTAAACAGGGTAACTACCCACCTACCAACAACCACAAATTTTATACTCGAGTGGCTAAACCGCACCTATTCTGAGGCTGCAAATGTGTTTGCACTTATCTAAGCCTTTTAAATTCAAATCCAATCCTTTTCCCTCCTCCCAGTGGCCAGTTTTTTTATTTTTTATAGGGACTATTTAAAATTGCATATTTTCATGCCAGGTCTTATTGGCATCTTCATACCTTTAGCATATTTTGCAGCATTCATAAGGCTGATTTAATTTATCCATCACGTTGAGGTATGCAAATGGTTCAAGATAGTGCCAGGTTTGTATAAAGGGCATTCGTACTAAGTGTGTTCAAGTGTGTGTTCGTAATAAGTAGTGAAAATTTATTCTCAGCAGTTTTCTCTCAGCACTTGTTCCACTTGTAATTCCTGGCTGTTGTACAAATGAAGGAAATTACAATAAAATGATGAGACCTCATGCGTGTCATTTGACTTCCCTGTTCAGCTGCTTGGTTGAGGCTGTGGTAGTGTTTTGCTATCTCAGTTAGATTCCTTGTTGTTGATGGGGTGGCATGATTTACTTGGCTCTGATTACACAATTTGTTCTAATTTTTATACTGGCAAGATTCTTTATGGGGCCGAATTTATCTTCCATTTGCTTTTTTCTTTCTTTTCAGTTCACCACCATGACATTCAATACAGTGGTTGAGCCCAAGAGACAGGCAACATTTGAATATGGCTTTATTCCCAATGAAGCTTTCAGCTCACGACCTTTTGGACTCACTGTTGTACTGAACTACAAGGATACCGTACGTTTTTGGTTTAGTTTAGAACTCAAACATATTCACTGTTGATGATATGAATGCTGTTCATCTTAAACTATAGGCATACTCACAGACTTGAGGAGTAAGCTTTTTGTTTTAGAGAGCAAGATATGTCTGAAGTCCAGGGTATAAATGTTTGTTAGCCACTGGGTGATTTTAATGTAGGAGGGTTTTCAAAGGCTTAGGTTGGACAAGTGAATGACTTGCGTGTTTCTTTGCAGAGTTCTGCAGAATGAGACTAAATGTGGTTTGGTACTATATATTGCATAATGTTTAAAATATTGCACTTTTTGTAGCTTATAGCCAAATTTTTGGCCTTGCTTCTGCCCAACGCCATTTTCATGTCGTTTTCTAGGTTTCATCTGTAGAGATAAATAGTATACAAGATGGGAAGCAGCTATCTTAATAATAGTTCATATGTTATCTGACCCAAAAAACATGATAGTCTGACGTCAATATTATGTAAATTTTATTCTGCCAGACATTCAATCCAGTACTGTTTAGGTATCTGTTTGATCTGGTCAACTTTAATTGGTCAGGAATAGGATTCCAGCACTTGCTAACATGTCTGGGGAGGGGAGGATGTGATGTACATTACACATTTCTTGAATGCATGTGCTTAGTAACATGAAGAGTCAATTTTCAATGCAGGCATCATTTTAAGATTTATTTTTCTTGTTCCTTTTAGGACGGTGGTGTTTACCAGAGTGCTGTTTTCAATGAGACAGTCCAAGTTGTGGAGCCTGATGAAGGACTGGATGGTGAAACGTAAGGACATTTGTCCGTTTCAGACTGTAGAAATCTGATGCAGTGTGCCGTAACTTTCATTTCTTACAAACCCCCAAAGAATGTTTTCATAAACTTTGTAATCTCCTTGCTTTTTTTTTTGTGGAGAACAAAATTTTTTAGCATGACAGACGCGTGAAAGACTTATTGGAATAATAGGGTATCGTAGGATTTATTAGGGTCTGTAGGACGATGCAACTTTCCTTTAAGGTCTGGATTATACCATATGGAATCAGGGTGATTCATTCAAATGCAACACATTTAGTCAGTTCCAGCTGAGCGGTATATTGTTTATGATTTTTAGTGCACGTGTGAATATTCTGAAAGTACACCAGAGTTGGAAAACAGTACCAAGTGAATTTCATTCATTGAGCTCAGTAGAGATAATTGGAGGGACAAATGACCTGACAGGAACATTTTCTTTTTTGCAATTATTCTAAATTTTCTTTGAATCTGTGGGTATTCTTCAAAAACCTCAAACTTATTGTTATAAGAGGCATAAATGTGCTTACATAAATAACAAAGACTTTACTATTCACCTTCCTGCAATGAGGGCACAAATGAGAACTAAAAAGAAAAATATTCCATTGCAGCGCGGTGCCTGCCTACAAATGACCTGCAGGCATTTAGTAGATCAATGATAATACAAGATATGTATAACATTTCAGTGTCATTAGTCACAGTGAACATGAATTCTTTATTTGTGGTAGAGGGAGACATTCACACGAAGGACATGCACTCTAACCAGTTTATGCCCGTACCCACATACACACAGAGTTCTTATGGCTGATATGTTGAAAATGCATTTTGAATCAAATGAATGGAGATAATGGAAGTGAGTCGAGTGAGGGCAATTAAAAAGTATTGGTTTGATCTTTTTGGATCTTAATGAAACTAGATGAAATTTTATTCCTGAGAAGCACTGCTTTGGAAACGGTCTAAACACAGGCAAAAGTAGACAAAACTTGGGCCCTAATCTTTGCTTCAAAGTCTATAGTTAATGTTCATAAATTTCACTCTGTCTCTCAAAATTGATTGATAATTTATCTTTTGTAGTAGATCATTAATGGGGAAAACACTATCTAGGGAAAATAGGGAAGAAATCAAAAAGAGAATTTGGGCAGAAACATCAGCCCTTTTCAAACAAGCACCTTTATTATTAGCTACAAGTCAACCAGACAGACAAATATTCTGATCAGCATCATGCACTACATCATATGTTGTGACACATCAGTGCATATATATAAATGGCAGGATAGATGTAATGCATTCTTACAATTTTGGCTTTCAGTCATAGATTAAAACGTGATGGTCAATAGGTAATTTGTTTTTCAGCATGACTGACATGTTAATATCACTGAGCTCCGCTTTTCACAAAGAGTGAACATGGCCTTTTTCATTACAGTGTTGCATTTAAGCTCATGCTGGACACTATCAAGCATAAATGAGCTTTTCTCAGATGTCAAACTTGTCCCACAATGAGCAATATCACGTCTTGCTTGGGGGCAAAGACAAAGACATCACTGAAGAAAGGAAGATCTATAACATATAATGTCTATTGATACTCAGTGGACTGAATATAGGGAGAGGGTGTACAAGAACCTTTTTTCCCCGTGCTGAAGTCTGGATCTTTTATGTTCCCATCATAGTTAAATAGGAGGAAAGAAGCTGCTTAGACACTGGAGTAAATATTCTGCCAAGGATAGTATTATGCAAGCAGTTATGTAACGTTGCAAGCTGTTAAATCCGTGGGCTTGTGACCTGCCATTTGCTTGCTACATTAATGTAGTGGCCAGTTTGACCTGTGTGTTTCATCATGTGCACATAGGATAGAGTGCTCCTCACAGTCACGGCTATAAGTAAGAATACTTTAGCATGACTAGTGAGGTGATAAATCATTTCCTTTATATATCACTGTTTTTGGTCATTGATTTCAAAGTGACTGCTTCAGTAATAAAATCTTGGAGTTCTCTTGATCAAACATGCAGGGAATGCCAGTCTAAAACTAACAGTGATATTGTAGACACAAGTGTATCAGAAAGTATATTTTTTAAATTTTCCAGTCCCATGAGAAGATGGTTTAGATAAGAGTCAGTGTGTTTAGTCACCACTATTAAGCAGGAGAAGAGAGCAGTTAATTAATGAGTTTCATGACGTCCAGGGTGTTTACACCCAGGCAAGAATGTGACAGTATAGTGCTGACCCTTTCAGAAAATTGTCAGATATAGGATGCTGAATGAAAAAGTTTGTGTCAAAGAAGCATTATATACAAGGTGATAAAATGATTAACACAGCAACTTTTCATTGATGAATGGCAAATCACAGGCATTTTTTTTTTTCCAGGTTCTTCCTGTATGTGTTTTTGGCTGCCATTGTTATTTTATTGCTTGTTGGACTGCAGCAACTTTTTGCAAATTTTGGGGTGAGTTACTTTGCTCTATATCCATTTGCCATATTATCTGTAACATCCATAACTTTCATATAGAAAATGCTGCTGTCCAAATTGTGATTCAGTGAAATACATGATTATGCAGATTTTGCAGAGATAAAGTCAACTAGTTCCAATTAATCATTTCCTGTTCAGATGATACCTCTACCTCTTCACACACACATACAAACAAAAAAGAAAAGTCTCCTCTGTTGTACACTATCACGGTCAAAAGTAAGTATACACGTCAATCATAACCCATAGCAAAAAGCCAACATGACAAAAGGAGATGAAAACTGTTTTTGTTTTTTTTCGAAAGGGGGGTTTATTTTCAATTAGGTTCACGGAAAAGGAACTTCTGGGACTTGAATCTGGGGTCTGAAATCCTACATTTTGTGGAGGAGGGTCGAAACACAAAATCAGAATCAGCGTCCATGAGTGAGTCCCAACTAAACGATGACGAATCTTGGTTGCGAGCCTTCTCCCTCGCATTCAAAGCTGTAAAAGTTGTCACACTTGAAACTAGTATCTTGGGTGTCCTGGGACATCATTGGACTTGTCGAAGCTATGGTTCCGTCACCACAAAACCAGCACCAACTAATTCAAGCGTTGACACAGACATGGAACAACATTTCACAGCTGCAACTAGTAACTCTGATTAACTCGATGCGGAGCAGATGCACCGCTGTGATCAGTGCCACAAGAGGACACACAAGATACTAGTTTCAAGTGTGACTTGACTTTTACAGCTATGAAGGAATGGCTCGCAACCAAGATTCATCATCGTTTAGTTCGGACTCACTCATGGATGCTGATTCTGATTTTGTGTTTTGACCCTCCTCCACAAAATGTGGGATTTCAGACCCCATATTCAAGTCCCAGAAGTTCTTTTTCCGTGAACTTAATTGAAAATAAACTCCACGTTTGAAAAAAACAGTTTTCATCTCCTTTTGTCACGCTGGCATTTTGCTATGGGTTATGATTGACGTGTATACTTACTTTTGGTCATGAGTGTGTGTATATATATAAGTATAGTGTACAACAGAGGAGACTTTTCTTTTTTGTTTGTATGTGTATGTGAAGGGGTAGAGGTATCATCTGAACAGGAAATGATTAATTGGAACTAGTTGACTTTATCTCTGCAAAATCTGCATAATCGTGTATTTCACTGAATCACAATTTGGACAGCAGCATTTTCTATATGAAAGTTACAAACAACTCCATTTAAATGCAACTGCAATTAACCAAAGCTGACTGAAGCACTTTTCTGTTTCTGCCGTGAAATTTCCTAGGATTAGAAGTCGCTTGACAGTGCTGGTGTTCATTCCACACCTTCAACAGAAAGAATTCATTCCAACTCAAGCCACTGTCTTGTCCACTTTGCTGTTGTGCAACAAAAGAGTACATATGCATAAATAGAATATGCATGTGTTCTGTTGTCGTACAATGGCAGCACATTACTTTGCAAGGAAAACAGCAGACACCACCACTTACCAGTTGGTTTTGTCTTCCTGAGGGCTTGCTACATTAACTTTGGGGTGCTAGAGCACGGCTTGGGCTTGATGACAAGCTGTGTGTAGAAAGCTCCAAACATTCCTATAGTTACTTCATTTTCATCACGTCATTGTGTCATCATTACTTTGTGATGTTATCTGAACTCACTGTTGACTGGACAGCTTATAAATGACATGGAATTACCCTACTAAAACCACTTTTTTATTTACTTTCCAAGAATTGTCCAAGACAAAAAGCATGGAGTTTTTGACTGGCCTAGCAAATATGCTGGACATTTTATAACATTGTTAGTTCACGCATGTTGTCTGAGAAAGGTGACATATTGTTCACTGTTGCTGTGTTGGTTCTTGGCTGGTGCAACCTGTCCAAGTTTCAGTGAATTAACCTGGCACTGGTTAACAAATATTTGAGTTGAGATGGGGAGCAGATTGAGCCACTTTTCTGGATATGCTTACCCCATATTTGCATATTTTTCAGCAGGACATGCCAGTCAGTATTTTTTTTTTTTTTTTGAGACTGTGTGTATTAAATTCTGTCTCATGGTATTCAGATGGCAATTCCTAAGATGAAGCATATTGGGAGGGAAGTGCAGCAAAATTAGGCCTTCCTGTTCTCAGAGCATAAACACCTTTGGCCTAGACCATGGCAGGAAAGCTTCCTTAGTGTTAGCATCTTGGCACATAACATGGCTGTATTTGCATTCAAGAACATCAGACATGATTATCTAGTGTCATCCTAGAGCTTCCCAAACATTTCTAGCAAGTGATTAAAATTCTTTGAATTCATACGAGAGATTTTAAGTAAAGAATAGCTGGTCCCAGAACTGTTGGTCACAGCAGCTGGGGCATTCCCATTGCTACTCTGCCCTCCTTCCAAGCAACCAGTGAGTGTCTGTGTACAAATTGTTTGGGTGATGTGTTGGTTTGCAGATGTCCTCTCCTGTCCCCTCTTTATTGACTTCCTTCCTGCTCAAGAGCGTTGCCTTTCATGGAAGTCATCTTCCTCCTCTAATATTCCTTCAATTAGCCTCTTGATTCCTTTTTTTTTTAAAGCTTTTTTTAGTATGGACTTCATGTGTCTAGCCCTTTAAAATTAGCACTGATCATAGAATGGCCTAGTCTTGATCTTAAAATAGTGGCTCATAAGATATCCACGTCTTTAATATCAAGGTATTGGCCTGCTCATGCAGATGTATGAGATGCCTTACACTCATTTTGTTCTCAAGCTTTATAAATATTCACCTTTTCAGAGAAAAAGGCTTTCCAAACCCCGCCAGCCAGTGGAAATGGGTACTCAGAATTCAGATGTGGATTACGATTGGCTCCCAAAGGAGACACTGCAGGGCTTGAGTGAGTATTCTTACTGTCAGAAATGTTCGATGAAGTGGTGTGGGTGAACCAGGATGAACGAATAGCCATGAGAATAGTCAGTGATGTTATAGGTTGTTAGACTTGCACATTCAGAGGGCCATTTTGTGGCCAAGGCAGAGCTGCTAATAAACTAGTACATTGCATCCAGCAGTCATGGGAATCTGGCACATACTGCAGGAATAGCATTCATGTTTGCATGGTTGCACAACTTTTCTTGTCTAGATGTTGCTGGATATCTGCTAGATATCTCTGTTTATCATGAATTTATTCTCTGCTTTCAGACAAATCTCCCAGGAGATCCCCAAAGCAATCCCCGAGACAGAGACGCAACCTGAGATCGACTGGCTCGGGGGAGGAATAGATGGGCCTAGCAGTGTAGGGAATTGTTTCATTTTTTGTGTGCACAAAGGTTTTGTCTGTGTCAAACTCTCAAAAATTCATATTTATCACATCAAATACTATATTTTTCAACCAGACTTCATTGACTGATTGATCATCAAGAAGTGGAAGTTTGTACGTGATATCACTTTTGACTACAGTAATCACTTATTGCTTTTCAGAATCATGCAATACATTTAAATCAACTAAGTGATTGTATCTTTTATGCATAACCTCATGATATTGACTGTGAGACCCAAATTCAGGGATGGGATTCATTAATAGAAGAGAGGAAGTCCTCACAACTTGACCCCTTTTTATACCCAGCTTGCAAAAGGATTTATGAGTATTTATATAGAGCAACTTCATCTTTCATCATGGCTGTTTTATGATGTCAGCACTTCACATACTATAGCAGCCTGGTGATGTTTGAAAGGGTTTGTGAGTTTGGCTTTCTGAAACCAGCTTGTACTATGATTTCCTCTGAAATGGTCATGACCATGTCCCATCCCTGACATTCCACTTGCTCCACAAAACTGAAAAAAATATGAAGATTATTGCTTTAGCTGCAAGTTTATCTTCTTAAGTTGACATGTTCATCACAGCATAAAAATGCAGATAAACAGGTTGTCATGAGAAATAATTAATTTTGACTGTTCTCGGCTAACATTTTACTTTCCCTGGCAGTGTAGTTGCATAGGCCATGTGTTGTCTCGGTGGTGGGGTTTGGCTGGTCAGACAGTGTGATAGTTTCATTTAGTTCAATTGTTTGTTGAAGTCAGCACTTATCTATATCTAATTTATGTTTGCCTATTCATTCTTCTTTTCTCTTTCTGTTTAAAGGCATTTACTGAAATGTTGTGCATTTTGAGTGCAAGATTCTACACTGGTTTGTTCAGAGAATTTTGTGATTGTGGCTGTGCTCAGAATGTGTATGAATCAGGAAATTCTGTTTTCCAGATAGAGTGATGGTTTGAGTTGAATGCCTGATGTTGGAAGTTGGTTCTCATTATGCAGGTCTAAATTGAAGTCACAATGTTGGTTCTTTTGTGAAAAAATGTTTACTACGTTGCTCATTCCAGTATATCAGTAATGAATGGATGAATGAATGTTTATTTGAACTTGTTTATAGTATAATACAGTTAGAGTCATTAAATCTAAATCCCACATTCAGTTTAGTTTGTACCTCTTTGTGTGTGGAGTGTTGACCATTGTTTCTTTGTGAAAGGTTCTACCTTTGGATGACTTTAAGCGTTGATGTTTGACAGTGTGCAAAGCATTTCCCTACAGTCTCAAAAATGCTTCATGTAATTTTTTTAAGTCAGACAATCAGTTGGCCGTGCCATGAACATGACTGGTGGGAAACTAATTTTAACTCTAAAAACTAAGAGAAATCTCTTTGGATTTGACATGGAAGTTGCACACCAAAGTGCAAAGTTGTCACATACATTCCACATTTGCATAAGTCTTAAGTTGTTGACTATTACCTTCCATTTATCTTCTTTACTTTTAAAAAAAATATGTAGTTTTGATTCACCTTTATAGATCCTAATTTTACATTCTAAACCACATCTGACTGAAATGTTTTGCTCTGAGCAACAAGTTGAGAGCACAAAATTTCCCCAAAACCCCAAAAATAGACTTAAGCAAATACTGAATCATAATGAAATGGTTCATTAGCTATGGTATTCCGCATTACTCGGGCACAAGATCAAAGCAGCCATAGTTGGAAGAGCTGCATTGCTTCCATACTAGCAAAGCTATTGCATTTTTCTCCAAACTGCATTTTCATGATAATTGATAGGGGAACACAGGTGATACAATGTATCATATTGCAGTGAGATATGAAAGCTGGAGGAACTAGAGATTTAGTGGCATGCCAGATATTTATTATCACAGTGCCAACTATCACATAATTTACACATCATGCTAATTTCTTTGTTTGGCTGACATCACTTTGTGTTTAAACCTCCCTAGTCACATCCTCCATTATTAGAGCAATAAGCATCTTCCCAACAGAATTATTCCGATCATTTGGAAATGAGGGTTGCCACAAATTCTGCTCCCACTTTTCATTGCCTCTTGCAGGTTTAAACTTCAATACACCAAACCATGGGATAAATTTTACAATATTGCATGATACTGCATTTAATCCAACAAAAAAAAAAAGAAAATGCAAGTTTATCACAAATACATTCCACATTACAAATGTGTGTGTTGCCAACAGGACAAAGAAATGCAGACAATGTGATTTACAATGATATCCAACATTGAACTCACAAAGAGCAGACATTCAAATTACATGCCATACAATTACAGTCGAGTCCGCTTAGCTCCAATTCGCTGGGACCACCCCATTGAGTTGGAGAAATCAGAATTTGACTAACAATTTCCAAGGCGAGTCAACCGTATGCGAGCGAGCGAGCACCCTGGGGAGGTCACGAGGGCAATTCAACAGGGGATGTAACTAAAGATGGCATATTGGGGAAGTATTTTAAATGGGATTATTTCTTTTTATAAGAAATCGCTCTGAGTAGTAGCTTAATAGATGAAGAGGCCACCGCTTTTTCCACTTGTTCCCGGTTTTTCAAGATCGTAGAAAGCGTGCTAACGGGAACGCCATATTTCTCAGTTATGACATTCTTCGACATCGCACCTCTGTCGATTTCCTGGAGCATGTTAATATTCGACTCAATGGAAAGAGTCTTGAGGTTTCTCTTTACAGGATTAGAGGAAGCCATTATTTAGATTTAGAGGACAAATTCAATTTAATTCAAGTTGAAAATGATAAAGATGAGTCAACCGTACGCGAGCGAGCGAGCACACTGGGGAGGTCACGAGGGCAGTCTCTTGTTTATTTACCATCACAGTGCAATGGAGCAGATGCGTTGTATGTATACACTGCTGCCAAGATGTTTAATTATCGATCGATTTTTCATCACAACCGAGCCCTCCCGCATTCTCTTCCCCCTACTGTCTTATCAGCGGTGGTGTAATACACACGCCCTACTTATTGTGCTGCGGTTAATGGCACTCGCAGTGTCCAGTTTTATTGCCTCTCTCTATCCGCGGCACCGTCTTGTTTGTTTTTCAAGCCGTCGGCGTTGTTTAGTACCACGCGGGGAAGACGCCAGGAGGTGATTTTGCCCCTGTGGCAGCGCTGAGCAGTTGGACTAATCAGAAATGGGCATTAATTACTTCGTCTTATGCAAGGATAATTAATAGACGCAAAGAAGGAAAAAAAACTATTATTTCTTTTTCTTTCGACTAATAAGTAAATGGAGGAATCCGATTTCGACATACATGGACTCGACTGTATAGCATTCTCCCACAGCAGTCACTTCATTTAATCATCAGCATTTATTACTTACACAAGCTCATTCACCATATTCACCAAGGAAATAGCACTGTTTGTTCAAACTCTGCTGAACACCATTTTGTATTGCCAATATCTGTGTCTACAAACATAATGGTTGCTCCATTAGATTACCCATAGTCACATTTTCATATACTGTAGTCTTACATTTCATGACCAGCTTGTTGGAAGGGAGACAGATTTCTGGAACATATCAGGCTGATATTTTTAAGTTTCACCTAGATCAACTGGTATCTAAAATATAATACAGCTGAAAAAGCAAAAAAAATGTGTTAAATCTACCTGTAATTTGATAAAAGTGTAAAAAAAGACATGAAAATAGGACAGATGATCTCATGAAGGAAATCATAATCTTCAAAATGTTGGCACATTGTGATACGAGTCATATTTACCAGGAATGTAAACAGCACATGATATAAAGACGTACTTAACTCACTGACTCCCCCAAGCCGTATTTTCCAGCTCAAGCCGAAACCTGTTTTGGACCCAAAGCCAGAAAATACGGCTCACTATTTAACAATCTTCGAAATAACGAAAAGCCAAAGGTATGAAATTTCTGCGTATGCATGAGTTTATTATGAACAACTTCCTTCCATGAGATATGCTTATTAGTAAGGTGCATGCTGAATTTGTTGTGACTCCCAAAATCAGCATGGGTCCGTTGGTGAAAATCCTATGGGGAGTCAAAGAATAAAAACTGTACCATGACTGGGAGCACATGCACCATTTACCATGCAATGACCCATACAATCCAGAGATGATTATTACTAACAATATGAGGTCCCAGAGCCATCAAAATATTGAAAAATACTTCTGACCTCCACTGTTAATATAATTTATGTTTCCAAGTGACAAAACCAGGATGTTAATCTACTGGCCCATGGGCCAAAATATGGTCCCTTATGAGTGTTGAACATGGCCCATACTGTTGATCACACTTTGCTTAACATGTATTTTGTTCGGTGTTGTATGTAATATAATGAAACTTGCACCCACATTATGGATACAGCCCTCAAAAGGTGATGAATTTCCAAAACTGCCTTCCCTTCTAAAATACCACCACAGCATTTCACGACATGCTGATAGGACAGTTTTCTGTCTGTACTCTACACATAATGTATTTATCCTCTGTCGAATTAATCATGTTCATAGGCAGTTTTCAACATCAACTGGAAATCTTTTCCATATATAGGCTTTCTCAGTCTTGCTGCAACATGGCCACAACAATATTCTCAAACATTCTGCAAAATAGAAATAGAGTGAACATTCATGGATAAAGTTATCTGACACAGCAGTGGACAGAACACCCCTATTTGAAGGTAATACACTGAAACCTCGTTATACCGCCAAGTAAGGGGCAAACAGAAAAATGGCGGTATAACGAGAATGGCGGTACAACGAAAATACCATGTAGAACAAGGGAAATAAGTAATTTACCAACATTGGACTNGAATAACGCAAAATGTTAATAGGGCCAAAAGAAGAAAAAACAATAGGTGTCAAAGACCTAAACCATCGTTGTCACTTTGAAGTTTACATTGCTTTCATTTGTATTTTTTTGTTGTTGTTGTCTTTTGTGTTTAAGGACTTGAGTTGACTTTAAAACAATAGAGTTAAAATTAAAAACAAGTAAGAATTAAGGATTGGAAGCGTATGTGTCAAGTTGGAGAATGATAAGAAAAGAAGCTGACTACTGCACATTACACATCTGGGTCAGAGAATCACACGAGCGCTAGGCTTACGTCATAGATCAATGTGTGCTGTTTGCATCGTACCCCGCGACCGGTGCGAACCAGTTGAAGCATCACCTCGCGCGCGCTTACGTTCGTTCGCAAATTCTCTAGGTCTATTGAACGAGAGGAGATTGAACTGTGACCCGCCTTTCCCACTGCATGCCCCATCAGTAGGCCTATCAGGACGTCGCTTCCAAAAAGCGAAGAGTGTGTAGTAGGATTGGTGTTTGAGTAACAAGCACAGAATGTGGCACCAAGAGATGTTCCGTCTGTTAGCAGGATTTAGGTAGAGGTGGGGAGTGGGGAGAGGGGGTTAAATTTACGTTGGCGGTATAACGAGTAGTATTTACTATATTCAAGTTATGAATGTAACAGTTAAACTGTTGGCGGATGGCGGTATAACGAGATTTTTAGTGACTTTGTATAGGTGTCAGATCCGTTCCACGGCGAAAAGCTGGCGGTATGCGGGAATGGCGGTATAACGGGTGGCGGTATAGCGAGGTTTCACTGTACATGTATTAGCTTCAATTTCTCGGCCATTACAAACAGGATGGTGAAGACAAACTTCACTGTTGTCACTTGAGTTTATAATGCAGCTGCTAACACACGCTCAAAATCTGAAACTGCTTGAAAGCACAACATACCTGAGCTCACAATTATCATTACGACTATCATTTTCCTTTACAGTGTAAACAGGTAACACAAAACATGCTTACCCTGCTAGATATGGCTAGTCCCTTCAGTTTCATGTTAACAGGTTCTACAATGTCCGATGAGAATGCCTATGTCGGCAGATTTACATTAATTAGTTACAGCAAAACTGACTCCTATATTCATCATATCAAACAATATTTAGGGTAATGATACCATTTATGTACAATTACTTGATTCAGAAAAAAATCATAGGAAAGGTTAATATTCATAGAACAACATAACAAAATCTTACCTTGAAGTTATATTTTCTCCAGGCTTGTAAAAGGGATTGCACAGCATGTCCACATAGGCATTGTGGAGCTTTTTGAACATCTGAGATGGAGAAAATATGTGTAATATAATCATTATTCAGTCAAGGTGACTTATTCTCTAAGGAAGTTGAGGACATAAATTGCAAACACGTAAACACTGAGACTGAACACTATCTACTCACATTAACATTCATGTTAATCCAACCTGTTTTAAAACTTAAGTCACTGTCAAAAGTTTCATTAGAAAAATTGCAAAATATAAAGTTAATCTCCCAGTTCAATTCCCAAATATGTGTGCCACTGGTTTGGATGGCTTTCTATATTTACTTATCAAGTAGAAAGGCACATATATATTTTATTTTTGTCCAGTGCTGAGTAATGCTTTATCATAGTCAATTCTGAATAGTCACAACTCCACACAAGATGAAAAATAAGATTGTGATTAAGGTGAAGATGTAGTTTAGCAGCACTGAGTGTCTGGCTCTCTTCTTTTATATCTGCTCACTGAGGCATCTTTCTAGTAGTCTATAATTATGAAACTTTCAGCTGAGCGAATTGCAAGTGAGCTGAGTTGATCGTATATTATTATAATGTAGTTACATTAGTGGCATGGAACAGCATGATATTAATCAATGTGAAGAAGAACTCAAATTACTGATGACACAGTACAACCAGTTGTACTTACAGTTCTTATTTCATTGTCTCTGAGTGATGCATTGGAAGAATCTACAACGATGACAAATTTGACTTTCGTATTAGTGACATATCCATAACTGAGGAAAGCTAAGGAAATATAGTTTAACTCTCTTAAGTAATGAACTGGAACTTCTTTCAATGTATCCCCTCAAGGATGGCAAGTCCACACTGTTTTCATGTTGGCATCTTCAATTGAATCCTACTTGTTTATCATCTGGACACCACATATTTATAATAAAAGTGTAGTTTTACAAGTCTGATATGCTCATGTGGCTCCACACTATTGTTACCCCATGTGACCACATGATATTTGTAAAATACTTTTAGGTATGCATAATATTAATAATGACACTTCAGCACGACCCTGGGCATGATATTGGCAAAAGAACAGTAAACTCTACTTAATGAGAATCCCTTGGAGAATGGAAAAGTTTTGTTTACATCATGAATGCAATAAAAAAAGTCTGTTTCAAACTGAAGATCATACTACAGTGGAACGAAATTCAGGGGACCAGCCAAATCATTGCAAGGTAAGCAATGTAAAGGGAAATAATCAGAAATGTCAGACAGTACTGCTTCTAGGTGACGGCTTCGATGGCCTTGACTGTTTATAGAAATGTGTGTGATCAGGGATTACTGTATATTGTCATTCCCGTTGATTGACTCAATATTCACCACACACCAGACCACCACTGGACATGAGGAAGGAAAACTGCAATGACTGCAGCTCACTTTTTTCTCTCTCACCAGCATAATTATGTTTTGTATTATCAAAGGTTCCCTAAAACTCACTATCAGGTGAATCATCAAATTTTACTCTGAATAAAGAGAACCTTTGCACAGCGATTTTCTTTTCCATCAAGTTAACAGAAATTTTGAGATAAGCACTGTTGTATAAAGTGAGTTTTGCTGTTCTCTGCTTTCTGGAACATGTTGTAATTTAAGTACATTCTTGTGAAACAGTGGACTGTTTTAGGAAATAGTCAAATTCACTCTTTAAAAAAACATTTTAACAATACAGTTTTGGCTGTGGCTTTATATTCTCCATGTATTTCATCTTTCACCCATTTCTGCCCATCTTTTCAAATGTAAGTAGTAAATCCCTCTCCAAAACAATCTCCTCCTTTGTGCCATTAACTATTAATAATAAAGGATACACTTTGTAGTCTTCTGTTGGGTACAAAAGACCAAGGTACAGTTCTCTCAGGTCATTTGTATTTTTGCCCACTGAGCTGATCTTCTCCTCAACCACATCTAAAGAGGTATGCACTGTGTAGTAAAACTTCAGTTCACTGTCGGTTGGAATGGTCTTTATAAATAAAGGGTAATTCTGAAACAAAATAAGTTGTGAACATTCAAATTTATGATGGAACACATAAAATGCAAACTTCATTATTCAATGTAAGGAAGAGCTGTCACCTTTCATTCCTCTGACAGATCTGATATTTCTTTCTAATTCCAAATAAAGTGATTTTCACATTAGCTTGGATCTTCCCAATCCTTCAAAAAAAAACATTTTAAAAAACTACACATGCATTTGCCACATCTTGCTAGAGATGGTGATAAGCAGATGTTAGCACCTGTAATAAGTATATAGATCCACATCTTGCTTTACTTTCAAACTAAATGTCTGCTATTTCCTGAATAAATATATAGTGCAACCTCAACATTAAGTACAGTAGAACCTCAGTATAAAGTATGCCTTAGTGCAGGGAAAAAGCATTCTTAATATTGAGGTATACTTAACATTGAGGTCCACCTGAATAATTAAATGACAGAGTAACAATGACCTGTGCAAGTGAAATTCATACTTAATAGCAAAGTATACTTAATAAATGAGTACTCAATAGCAAAGTTCCATATTACTTCTTTTTTGCCTCTACAGATTCATTATTATTCCAGTCTATTATTTCATTATTCAATAGAACTGTATAATAGGCACATCTCAATAATTAGTATATTTTTTCATAGCACCAATGGATTTATAAATTTCTTATCAAGATTTCACAGTGTACTGTACTTAGTTTTATTTCGACTTGCCACAGTGTTGATAGGAAAGCAGTGGTTAAAACCACGTTATTCTTAAAATTTCACGTAAGGATCAATCAAGGAACCACAAGACTTAAATGGCAGTTGTTTACTTGGTTGATGCACTGATTAAAGAAAAAAAATGGGAATTTAGATCAGTTTTCCTTGAAGATGCTTTAGTAATTAAGTAAGGGTGCACCATACAAATTCATTGTAGTTTCTTTGGATTTGACATGGAAGATTGCATACCAAGTGCAAAATATACTTTAGTTGTGATATGGTATTTTCATAGGCACGTGACCAAAGCAGTCTAAAGTGTGTAGACTACATCTGGAAATGCTACCAGAGACATTGTTTTGCAATTTGCTGTGATGAATGTGAGTGTATCCCTAAGGCATCTGTTCTCATGAGGATATGATGCTGTGCGAATGTCTTTAGCCAGATATTGTGCCCGCAATGTGTACGGTATCGCACTTTTTGGGTGCATTATTGTACTATTGTAGTATGTTTTTAACTTTTATCAAAACTTGTAATTTCATTGATTTATGGACTTATAAGGCAAGAAATTGACTTTTTCAATTTCTAACCCTTCAAAATGGCCATTTTCACTATTACTGTTTATTGATTTTTATTTATTTTTTTCCTTAACTTCACTTTCAATAATCTTGTTGATTCTTCTCCAAGGATGAGAGATAGGTCACTGGAAGCTACTGTGAGGTCAGTAGGACACCAGAAAATTTGATTGTTGTTTTATTCCAGCAGAGAGCAGTAGCACTTCCTGCTATGAATTTCTTATCCATTACTTATAAATTTTACACTTTCATCATAGTTTGCAGCAGTTAATCAATATAAGCAGCAAAAATGTGCTTGTTTATAGTCTTTTGGATTTTTCTGAGGCCCATTTCATAATCACTCTTTTACTGCTCACGTAACTAGGTCACGCTGTGACATTTTATAAATGGAGGAAGAATGGCTGACAAACATGTTTGTATTGAGCATTCTCACTGGCTGACTATCTGACCTCACCAAAGGGCGCAAAACTTGATCTAAATACAAATTTGCAAAGCAAGCAAGTGATAGAGTGGGTTATTTTTGTTACAATGAACACTGAACCAGTCAGTACTGCCTATCATGACAATACATTCTATTTGATGGAACAGCCCAGAAGCTGTGACCCCTCTGTTGTCAAATGATGTAAGCAAACAAACGTGGCTGTTATTGTCATGTGTTCCTTGTTTCGATTCAGAGCGAAATGAATGACCTATCATGCTACCTTAAAATTTTGGCCCAATTCTGGCCAAGTCACGGCATTTTTCACTGCGAATCCTTACTTTCACGACATCCAATGCCTCCAGGATATACGGTAACATTCTATGACAGCTGTTCAAAATGCAGAACGGATTTCCAAATGAGACTCACATCTCTAACCAGAACTCAAACCCATTAATACAACCCAAACCCTATCCCTAACCCTATTCTTAACCCTAATCCTAATGCCCATCAAGACAGGAGCATCTGTGGAGAGTACAGTTGACTACTGATAAGAAGATGTCTCTGGGGGAGTCAGAAATAGATCGACTTATCGATAAGATTAACTCATCCATCGATAACAGCCAACAATGTCAAATTATATAATGGGAGGCAACTCGACCAAAGACACATCTATAATACAGTTACCCCACCCCCACCTCCCGTGAAGCGATCGGTTTGCTCGGCATGTCGTATGCGTGTTGTGTGATAAAGGCCTACATTGGGCGAGCATTTAACTTTATTTACCAACGCCTAGGGCAAAGTCCTATTCGGAGTTTTCATTGGACGGGAGAAGCATCCTTCTCAAGGGATTGCGTGGGCCTGGTGTGTCCATGAATGCCTGCGAGTTTAGAGCATGCCGGCCATCGTAACACGGACGCACACACACTACGCTAAGCTGCAGGCCTGCCTACATGTTCATTCAATGGCACAAATAAGAGTCGACGTAGCGTGTCTCTTTGTTGTTGATTTGAGGCAAGGGGTTTGTTCAGTTGAAGCGAGGGAGCGGGAGTGGATAAATTCTGGACATCGACTTAGTCGATCTAAATTGATAGAAAAATCAACGAGAGGATCTTTGAATGTAGATCGACTTGAGAGTTGTTATGGTTAAGTCGATGTTGACTCAACTCAAGCATTTCGACTTTACAGCAGAACATAAAGCAAGGGGGAGGTTCTGTGAAAAAAATCAACTTATCCCGAAAATCAACTTAAGTAATGTCGACTCATGTGGAGCCAACTGTACAATGATTAACGTCTGTCAAGACAACACAAGAGCATCAGATGTGATTCTCATTTGGAATTCCTCCCAAGATGCATATCCTCTAGTGCCAGTAACCGGCTCATGCCAGCAATCGCCATCATCCATTTGCAACTAGTTTCCCCCGAAATTCATAGTGATTTCCCTTGGATTATGACAGCAGACGGTGTTCCCTTTATTTCTCAAAGAAATAATTTAGAATGGTGGAAAAAGAAATGATTTAGAGATTTGTATGATCAATTTACCAAGACCATGTTGCGCAATCTTGCCCACTGAAAGTGGCGATGCAACAACTGTGACATTTTCTTGTTTTGTGAAATGAAAAATGCAATAATTTATAAACATATTGTGTAAACTGAGAAAAAGAGTGCATTATCTGAATTTCAGTAAAGTTATATGACATTTGTCTTGTTACGTTTCTCAAAGAAATTACTTTTTTTTAGGTGGATAAATATAGGCTGATGCCCTTTTCTAACACTGCTAAAATAAATAGCGAGCCATATGTCTGTGCTGCCACTCTTGTCATGTGCATCTCCCCAGTGGCGAGATGCTAGTTTCTCCCATTTCCTTACACATGGTGTGTAAACACAAAAAAAAAAAATGTGTTTACAATTAAAAAAGAATAAAGCCATATATGATATAGTTTAGGCATTCCAACAATTCATAATTTTTTTTTAGATTTTCCCTTAAAGTGCCACTAAAGTGCTAGAAAAATGTGAGTTTCCGACAGTTTTTATATTTTCAATATCAAGTTTTAGATCAAAAGTCATCATTTTTGCTAAAAAATTATATTTCCAAATTAATTTTACAACTTTTAACCTATTCTGAAATTGTATGAAAATTACTAGAGTTATTTTCGACATTTTGCGAAATCGCCGAAAAGCACCCGAAAAACCGTACCGGAAACATCACGTCAGCGCGGAAGTCGCAGTGTTTTCGATCGAGAACAATGGCAGCACCGGTCGAGCCGTATCAGTTCGAGCTCCTGCGCCGAAAAACAGATGATGAGGATATAATTGAGGAGAAGACTATTGGACCACCAGTTCAGGAATGTAAGTAAGCATTCTGTCACAGTTCAGCTCTCTGTATTGTTGACCAAGTGCTAGTCTAGACTACTCTCAACTTAGTAGACTAATCTCGATCTAGATCTAACTTTGCTAGCATGCATGTCCACATCAGTGTTTACTTAAACAGATGCCTCCACGTGCTGTACGGTGTCTTCTGTGGATCCATCTCTAGATTTACAGTTTACCGCACAACAATAACCCATTGTTTCCAAGTGGGAGCGAGCCGCCCTACTGAGTGCAGCGCTACATGTAATAGCCTTGAGCCCGACGCGTAATAGCCTTGAGCCGTGTACAGCGGTGTTGGTGACGTCACGCATTTCTGGCGAGGCGAGCAGCGGTGACGCTAACACAGGAGGGCATGGGCATGTGTTATTCTTTGTGATTTCTTCGAAACGCGTTAGATTTGATGGGTTTGAGATGCTCATTAGGAAGTTTGAATCACTGATGCATATTAAAATAGTAATTTCACAGGATTCCGTGCACTACACCATAAAAGTACTTTAGTTACACTTTAAGTGTGCATATAGGTCCAGAAGTAGGACGGCGGTAATCAGCATGACACCAACAGTAGTGAAATATTGACAGAGACATCAAAAGATGACTATTTGAAGGCGGTAATTGACTTATGCCACTTAAAACAAAATTTAACTCTTGTGGAAATGGTCTTTGCTTTAAATCTGAAAGTCTGGTAAGATTCTGTTGAAAATCTAATTGGGAAATCATAGTGGCTTTCTCTAACAACAGCACCGATTTTGTCGGAATATCGATATAGTCTATGACCTGTCTATGACTAAATGAACTGTATGATTATCATTGCAGTGCTGTCCTTCGACATAGCCATTATTCAATTGTAACTAATAAGAATAAGAAGGCAATTACCTGCACTTCCAGGATACATTAGAGTCTAGATCTAGACTATGTAATCTACACATGTACATCTCATTCAGAATTCCTCCCAAGGTGCACATATATCCGGGTGGAAAGGCAATACAGTGTATAGTATTCTTTCTCTTGGGGGAGGAAGGTGAGCTTAGTCTGATAATTTTTCAGATGTTACATATTATTTTAAGGAAGTGTGTCACCAGGGATTTTACCAAATTACTGTGAATTACCAATTTTGAGAAGAGGGGATGAAAAAACCTTCGCTAGAAAATTTCTGTCCCTGCCGGGGATCGAACCAGGGTCTCTCAGCTTGCAAGTCTGAACGTGTTAGTAGTTACCACTACACTGACTAAGGGACGCTGTTTGCTAACAACTTCACAGCAATTTAATTCTTAAATACCTACTGCCTGAATCGGTCCCTAACTTCCACATGCGACCGACTGCTCACACTTACACCAGATTCTAGATGTAATCTAGTCTATCTGTATTCTCCAGCGTTCCTTTAGCGACTCCTCCCCTTCCCGACCCGTCCCAATCCTACTACAGTCGACTCCGCTTAATCGCCCTCCGCTTAATCGCCTTTTCTGCTTAATCGCCTCGTTTCCCAGGGAACCGAATTTTTTCTATATAAAAGTCACTGGATAATCGCCTCTCACTCCGGATAATCGACCACTCTTCAGCGCCCGTGAATTCAAAGATCAGCGGTTGAAGGGTTACAGTTGACAAACAAATAATGTACACAGACGGTTTAACTGTGCACGGATGGCAGACCGGTTGACTGAGTGACAACTGCCACTCCGAAATAGGTGTGATAAGCCTTTTCTCTCCACCTCCCCCTCCCCTTGTCCCCCTTCGTCCCA
>JAWQUT010000095.1:973770-985332 GCA_033807755.1 Ellobium chinense
GTACAAATGATTGTGTATCTGAATTTTTTGGAGAGAATGTGTGAAAGATAGAAAGTAAGATCTTCGACTTTGTCAAGCGCCTAGAGCTCATTTATGGGGAGTGGGCGCTATATAAATATTCTTAATTATTATTATTATAAGAAAAAGGGGATCATCGCCCAAAATTTTCACAAATGTCTTTCCAAAAAGATCACCTCGTATTCTGATTTGATCCCCAAGTTTTCATTTGGCTGGTTTTGACCGCGTACGTATACATAGGCCTACACACTTTATTTTTTTACCTAGAGGGCTCAAATTGTATCTGAGACTTTAAAATTTGATGCTTTATTTAGATCACAGGTCATTTTACACATTTCTACACTCTGACACTGGCTGGCAGGGCCCCAAAAAAGGGGGATTTTATATATTAGCGGATTAATTGGTTGTACACAGTGAGTGATTTGCCCCTCTAATAGGTGTCACAAACCTTAAGCGGTCATTCTAATCATCGGCACCTATGTTTTTTTTTTCTTCTTGAGGCCCTGTAAATGAACTGTTATTCTTCAATTTTTCTTTGATTTATGCATTTTTCCCCAAAATACGTTTAAAAACTTCTATTGCTGTATTTTTTTTTTAATAGGAAGAAAAAGGGAGGTGACCACCCAATTATTTGTACAAACCTCTTTCAAATACAAACACTTTCTGACATGGTGCCTACTTTTTAGAAAGGCTGATTTTTAGGGTTTGGCAAATTCGATCCTATAAGCTTCGAATTCGGATTTGATTCCAGAGCCAGGATTCGATGGATCCGAAACCGAATTCGAGGCCCAAGGGGAGCGAAAATATTTCTGGAATTTCCACTTGTACTTGTTTGAGTGAAAAGAACATAGCCACAAGATTCTGTATGAGGTTTTAATAATGTAGTTCATTTTAAAAAAGCTAAAGGTTTACATTTGTACACTTAGCATGACGGGATTGGTGACGGTAAGAGAGAACCGCGACACTGGATTGTGGATTCACTTATGACTCGTGACGCAGTGGGAGTGATGACATTTCTGTAATGAGTGCAGACCAGGTGCATTTGCAACCGGCCGACCGTATCCTCTTAAAGCTGTCCGTTGTTTCTCTGATAAGACAAACTACAATATCTGTGCAACCGGGTCTCTTCTATACCATTTCAATTACTTATTGCAATCCCCACAGGCCACCCTAATATTTACTAATAAGACTACATGCGTGCTAATCGCTTTTACTCGAGTCAAATCTCGTGCCCATTCCTTGACCGGCTGTGACTGCATCCCCCTTGTTTTCCTCGCTCGCTCTCTCTCCGTGACGTCACAGGATCACAGCTACGCCTGGCTTGCTATGTTTACCTTTGGTTCGGAGTGGAAGACACTAAGATTTGTGTATCATTCGTTGTGTGTGTGTTGTTTAATCGGTATATATTTCAATCCCAATGGGGCTTAATTTTATGTGTTTACATATCAATATTGTGGAACCAAGTGACCATATCATGCTGTTTTGAAAGAAACTTAAAAAGTATATGTTGCTCAAGAATATCTAATAAACTTTCATCAAGTCTTAATAATAAGACACTACTCTATGTAGGCTACATGTTATTAGATAATTATTATGATGGGACTCAACTACTACACACTAATATCTGCTGTACTTGCTGAGCAAATCATAAGAAACTTGATCTCAGAGAATATGAATCACAGTTCCACTTCAAAATTGCACAGCAAAAGTATGGCAAAGAGAATACCCTGTCTCATTATATAAGTCACATTTATCCTAGATTAGGCCTAAGAATTCAGAAAGACTACATGGGTAAACACTCTTTAATTTTAACAAACCTTACTTTATACCCAGAAAAAACTTAATATGAAGTTCATGAGTCTACTGCTGTATATCATTTCATAGTCAGCATATTTCGAATTATCCATTATAAGGTAAAATAAGGATCAGCCCCCCTTTGACTACTTCGTTTCAATGCAACCATAAATAGTGCATCACCAAGGATCAAGCTATAATTGATTAACTCTTTCTATACCATATACCGATATATCGGTGGGCGAGTCGTCGCCATTTTGACCATACACCGATGTATCGGTGTTTGTAAGTGGCCTTACAAATTGTTTCGTATTCGTATGGCTTTTATATTCGTGTGCTCATGACTTTTGCCTTCAAAATGATATATAACATCATACCATTTTGTCATCTTTGGGCCTTGCATTCACTCTTGAAGTGGCCTAGTGTACATTTTTTTCCTATAGACCAAGTATTATAGTGGTCATTACCCCATATGGCATGTGGTATAGAAAGAGTTAATGAATGAAGCCTCAATGTCACTTCATGTAAATAGAATCTATGAGTAATACGGAAATACAATAATACAGGGATATTAGATACACTTGGTCTATGTGATATTGTACAATTATACACAAGCCTTTACGCATGATCAAATAGATTTAATGGCATTTACAAGGACATAAAGCACAAACAATCTCAAACCCATTGAAAGTTAAGAAAAAGAAGAACACACAGACATGCATGTAGCCAGAGGTGTCAATTTGCCTTTGAGGGTCCTTAGTATTGTGAATTAAAAAAGTGGTAAATGTTGCCCAGATTTATTCATCCACTCACTTGCAGCTGAATGGAACTGAAAACCCACCAAGAATCTTTCTGTTTACTTTGTTTCACAGTAGAAAAGACTTTATTTGTCATTAAAAAATGGAAAGCAATATAAATGTGTCCCAGCGTGAAATTGTCTTCACTTCTCATGGCAAATTAACTGATTAGGTTTAGGAATTCAAACTGCCTGAGATTCACAAGTAGGTGTAAAGACTTTTTGAAAGCTGAATGTTCAGTAACATACAGTGTGCTTACCAAGTTAGCAGCTCATCAAAAGTAGATCTGTAACCCTTAAACTACACATGCATGTTAGAATAAAGTAGAGGTAACAACATTTTTCAACTCAGCTAGATTATACAGTATCACTTAAAAAATACCATCAATCCAAAAGTTGACAGCTCTGCTACTGAAGTTGATCAATGATGCATACTATACATAAATATCCATTCACACAAAAGATATTTCCTACCACTGGATTACAGCAAACTTGTCCGTGCATCAACTCGACAGGATTTACTGATTAATTTCCATTCCTTTCATGTTAACAGGTAATTCACTGGAGCAATGGCATGACCAAGGCTTTAGCTTCACGCTCTGTAAAAGTTGAAGATACATGACTTTGCTCTCCAAACATCTCCACCACTCCCATCTACATTTCTACCCTTTTCAAAAGTAAGATTGCTCACACAGATTTTGATTACCCCTAAATAAGTAACAGCTATTATACCCAGTGTTGACTTAGGATGATGCATTCTGATGTCTATTTCACTGTCTAAAAATGAAATTTCACTGCACTTATGGAAACATTCATACACTAGTAAGAATAATAAATTCAAAATGCAGCAATGCTATCAAACACAACAGAAAAGTTCTGATTTATACTGGGCAGTGTCTTCAATCTCATTCATACCATCCAAAACAGTAAAAAATATCCACAATGGGACATATGATAACTTAAAAACCAACGCCACAGTCAATGTCATTCCAAATATGTGCTATCCATTTTCATGAGTTCCTTAACATCAGTTCCCAATGCGGTACAAGGATTCAAATCACAACTTTCATAGAAACTCATATTCACAATGGTGACCAGTGCCATTTTACAAAAAACCTGATTGATAGATATGACTCAAAACATTCACTTTGACCTGCTGACTGATGTCTTTTACTTCCACGTGTACATTTAGAGCAAAACATTTAAAGATCATCCACATCCTGGACAAACTAAGTGGATACAGTTGACAAAATTTATTAGAAATTTCAAGATACAGTCACTTTGTAAAACCATGACAAATGTGTGACAGAAGCAGAAAGCCACAAAATGTTTGCACTCTTACCTTTCTTAAATACCAGTAAACATGTTCACATGTTTCTACACACATTGAACTGATAGTGTTACACCAGGTTAACTAATATTAATCAATCACACTTCAACAACAGTGTATATCGGGTCATGGTAATGTCAAGAGGTCAAGGCTCTGAAGTTCTTTTATTGCCTCACCCTCTAAGTAAGAGATTTTCCTGTAGATCTACCTTTCAATTTCAATTTAATTCTGTTTCTGAACAGACCATTTCAGGGCTAGTGTCAAAAAGATTAGGGAATATCCAAAATGCTGAGATGCTATTTCTTCACAGTGAAAGTAAATGCGGAGTAAAATGCTTGGCACATCTCACCAATGATGCTCACTACAAGTAAACACAAGTAAAACTGATGTGGTAAATATTACTTTCCGCATCATGCACATACAAATACTCTGACACAAAATCAAAGAACAGACAGTGTGTTGCTGTGATTCCCTCAATGTACTTTATAAATATTTAACAAACAGGAAATACACAAGAATCCTGATACAAGTAAGTTTACTGCCTTAGGAACTCAGCTAAAGTTTACTGCCTAGGGAACCCAGCCATATCTCATTCACAGTATACCATGTCTCTTGAAATGTCATCTGGCGATGAAAAGTAAAGAGAAATTACTGCACAAAAATTGTTAAACTAACAGTATGCAATCTGCCCCGAACTATCAAATATTTCTTTTGACAAAGTGATGGACTTGATTGTCAATCACTAGTTCCTTCAGAAGTCAGTCCATCAATTTTATTCTACAACTGCCCTCAAACCCCTTCATCCTATACAAAGCGACATTACAGCAATCCTCCTCTCAAAGCAAGCACTAGATGCAGCACAGACCCTCCAGCCACCTTGTAGTCACTGGCTGTCTTCTCATCATTCCTGTGAAGACAAAACAATGTCAATATAAAAAATAGCCAAAAGTAGATGCTGAGAAACAGTATTCTACAGAAAACTACGTTGTTGAAAGGGGGATAAAACTATTAAGAAACTACAAGTTCTTTCTGAGGAGGTAAGTATAATAGCCTTCTCTTGCCTCGCTCTCCTAGTAAGAGAGTTTCCAGTCTAACTTTCAATTTTAGGTCAATCAATGAATGCAGGACTATGACCAATCGAATGTAAAGAGAATATCCTGGGACATTATGCCCAGCAACAATCTGTTAACCTCCTCAGTCAAGAACTTTCAAAGTCTCCACTTCTACTACTTCTAGCATTATTAACCTATCTACAATGAGGGTATGGTTCAACTAATCACATACTTATTTTCATCAGCTAACTCATGAGAACTGGCTCAAAACTGGAATGACCTCACATACTGAAACAAAACAGGCACACATGCCAATGTCATCTCAGGTATTGCCATCAGAATGGCCAGCAACCGCGATGAGGCAAAGAACAATGTGCATGATTAGTGCACAGGTTTCTCTGGACAATTTTAGGCATGTAGTTTCTTATTTTGACCGCAGTTCATAATAATAAACAATATTTTATATGTTTCCCATTCTCATGTCTGTTTCTTGGTAAAGAATCTATAAGAAAAAGAAATTACATTTGTTTTCCACTAAAGATCAGTCTCTGTTGTTGAGGAGGTATACCCTCTTTTTCCTCCACACGTTCCTTGATTCGCTCCACCTGTGTAGAGAGTCAAGATATAGACAATTTATTATGATAAACAGTCGACTCTGCTTAGTCGCAACTCCTAAAGATCACGGAAGAAGTTGTGATTAAGAGGAGTTGCGATTATGCGGAGCTGGTAATTTTGGCCATGTATTGCAAAAAACAAATGGGGAGGGGGAAGACAACAACTGGTAATCTTTTCCCTCTGCAACATGTTCCCTTTAATAAAATTCTTTCATGTCGTGGTTCAGTTACTGCGTTGATGCTTTCAAGTCGCCAAACTCTGGGCCGTGCTGTAGCCTAAGAATGTTTCATCGTCGTGGCCTGTTTCATTGGGCCACCTCACAGTAGCCCAGCAGACAATAAAGAGTAGGATGACAGTTGACACTGTCCTGATCGACCTTCCATCCATATTTATTTATCAGCTGTAATCCTTCTACCACTGATCTTTGATGTTTACAGCCACTGAGGAGTTGCCATTATCCAGAATGAGTTGAAATTATCCAGTGACTTTTGTGTAGGAAAAATTCTGCTTCCTGGGGAAAATTGCGATTAGGTGGCGGGGGCAATTAAGCGAAGTCAACTGTACTATGCAATACATAGTAGTAATTTACAACATGAAATGCAAATCAGAATACTGTAAATGTCTGTTAAGTGGAGAGAGGAATTGAAGTTTTTACCTCAACATGCAAAGCCAAAGACTACCCAAGAAAGGTATTAAATGAGACTCAGTGAAGTCCTTATTACCCAAATGAACCATGTTTATGACACTTAGAGCATAATATCATGCTAGGTGTTTTAACAGTAGATCTCTCCATGGAGATAAAACATAACAATGGCTTGCCTCCTAAATAGTGAAAACAGGAATGCATGAAATGATATATCAAAATTCTTGATATTTGAAGTTATCAAATGCAAGCTGTTGAAATGTTTCTCCACGGAGACAAAATACAATAAATGCCTGTCTCCTACACAGAAAGACAACAGCCAGAGTACTTTACCTTATCTGTTGGCTCAATATCAATCTCAATCTGAAACAAACAGCAAAAATATGATTTAGTCTTTCATGAAACATCTTACAAGTAAATACAAGCATAAAACATATTGAAGAGTTTCATTAAATGTGAAAATGACAGTGAAAACTAATCATATAGCAATGAAAACTTAGAAAGAAAGAATAAGTTAAAACTGATCCAGGCACACTGTGAACTGAGGATATGATTTCAGCAGCTGCTGAACTTTCAAAACCCAGATAATTTCTGCAGCTATTTTGCTGCAAAGGTTCTCCAAAAACATCCAATTTACTCACACTCACTGACACTGATGGAAAAAATTGTCCTTGTAAAATCTTCAAATTTAACACGCCTAGTCCTCCTTTTTCTGACTTTACTTGCCTTGCCAGCTAGCCAATTATGGAATGTATCACTCTCTTTATCATCTGGCAGACTAAACTAAAGCCCAAAATCTTAGAGTATCAACCAATAATGACGAGAATAATGATCCAAAAAATGTTGATTTCAGTCTTCATAACAGAAGGCTATCATCTTTCCTCTCAGAAAATTGTGGTTGCAAATTACCGCAAATTTCCACGATTTTTTTTTTTTAATGTTTTGCTGCAATTTTGCTAACTTTCATAAATTAAGACATTATCAACAAATTTGATGCAAAATTTACTGATTTTGGCTGAGCTATGCACTTTTTATGCCCAGTCACAATATTGTGTCAATGGGAACATGGAAAATAATGTGTTCCATTTCTGCAGCTTTGCAAAGGTACCATAGCAACAATGCAATGTGGTGATAAATATAGTAAAGTTGCAAAGCTATTTTTGCACATATTTGTGCAAATTTTGCAGGCAAATTTTGCAATCCTTAGTGCACATTTTGAGGGTTTGAAATGCAGTTTGCCGCCGGGACAGTATTATGTATAAGTCTAGCCTGTGTCATGTTCTCCTATCCTTGACCCACTTCTCAGTAAGTCTATGTGCTGCTCACCTTAATACAGCATATACAGTGGAACCCACTTATGCGGGACGGCTCTGTTCCCAATGAATCGTCCCGCTTAGGCGGATTATCCATTATAAAGTGATTTCTTAGCTAGTTTGTGCGTTTCATTCAAGTTAAGGGATATCATTATTTGTTGCTAGTGAGGTGTGACAACAGAGTCAGATTTAAATTGTATCTTTACTGTTTAAAATATACTTATTGCAGCCTAACTGCATTTTTAGTAGACTTGCAGAGCATATTATTAGTCATTCTTTGCGGGGAACGGAATTTTTGGTTGGTTTCACAGAAGCACCTACGCCTTCTCACCACTCTCCTTTGAAAGTTAAAAAATAATTTCTTTTAAAGAAAGAGACATGTCTACATCAGAAGGAGAGAAATAATACTAATACATGTTAAAATAAAACTGGAGAGAAAATGAAAGGTCTAACATCTCTGAAGTCGAGATGTTCGCCGACCCCCATTCAAGTGATCAAAAATAATTTGGGATCAAATTTACATGATCGTAAACACTGGCAAAGATAAGCATCACACTTCTTGCTCCACATCTGGCCAGAGCGCGACGCGAGTGGCGTGTATCAAAAAGCTTTTACGCAACACGAATGATGGTCATGCCTATATGAACGCACCCTGGCTGAGTGTTGTTCAATAACGCAGGTAAGGCTCGTAAGTGTCAATCACTGCCTAAGCTGAAGATAGGATAAAGTGTGGCTGACAGGGGGCGGGGCTTACTTAATCTTGATCCATTGATGCTTGCGCGGGTTAAATGACCAGGGGCTAGGATGTCCGCTCTGATTAGTCCATGCGTGCGCCGAAGGGCCAACTGCCTGACAGAAGGCTATGGGGAGGTAGTGTCAATCACTTCTCACGTAACGTAAGGGGGCCAATCAGGGCCGTCGGTACAAGCTTTTTTGTAGCTCTCAGGTTTTCAGCTGATTGGCACAGGTAAACAAGCACTAAGACACAGTACGATAGTGACAATTTGCAGTATTCCTGTCAAAAACAGCGTGTATATTACGGAGATCTGGCTCCAAGTCGTCTCGCTTAAGCGGGTTGCCGTCCCGCTCACATGTATAGATTTAAATAGCAAAAATTCCGTTCCCCAGGCATTCGTCTCACTTAAGCGGGCGTCCCGCTCACGCGTGTCCCGCTTAAGCGGGTTCCACTGTACATGCCCCTGCTGGCATATGACTACATACTGTGGGTACTGTATTGAGACAAGGCTCAGGTGCTGTTAATGAAGACCAGTCTAGTATTTTGTTACTGTATGGAACGTATAAATTATTTCTTCCAGAGACAAGTAAGTAAGTAAACATGGGTAGAAATTGTCATGTTCTATGATACAAGGCTAATTCTGATTGATACAAAAGCCTGACATGACACAACTTTGCCTAAGATGAAGCCCTCAAATGTCAGTAAATTACCAATATCCTTAGATTTCCGTACCCTTAAGGACCCCAGAAAATTGTTCCATGTGAATTGATATGAAATTGGGCAGTCTGGCAACATCATCAACATGGTAAGTACAGCCACAAAGTGCAAATAAATTTCTTGCCACATACTTTTTATGGAGTGAAGCCAGTGATTGAGGCACGGGGACAGAACAATTCATTGTAAATTTTCTCATACTACGAATGTCTCAATAATCATACATGTACGATTATTTTTTTGCCGGTCATTTTCCACCCTATAGGCTGCTTATTTGGGCCTGTACAATTATTAATTTTCACCTTCGGGCTAAAGCCTCAAGAAAATGGTCAGAGAGGGAGAGGGAGAGAGAGAAAGAGAATGAAATAATGAATGCGAAAGCATCACAGATGACACTGATCTTCGGCACAGATCGGAGATAAACTTCTTTAAATTAGAGTTTTCATTAACAAAGAAGATCTAATGGGGACAGTCTTGAAATAATAAATTACTTTGCTTACTGTGAAGAAAAACAAAGACGCGGGTGCACGCGCTACTTTTTCTCAATTTTGGCACAGCATTATTGTGTTGTATATACGCCATCAAGGCAGTTTCTGCCATACTTATGTCAGTTCAGGGACACATGCATCCTTATTACATTTCCTCTATCCTTCTGCCTTGAACTTTTATTCTGGCCTGTACTATTATTAAAATTTTCCATCTTTCCACTGTATACTGTTATTCCACACTGTACTATAATTTGGAGCTTCATAGTATACAAACTTGTGTTGCTTGATTTCACAATTTATCTATATCTAAAAATGTCTGTCTAGGCACTTGACAAGGATCTGTCCCTTCCATTATGTTAAAATTAAAACATAGTTTTGCAAACTGAAAATTAAGCACCCTCTCCCGATTCCAAAACAGCTTAAGAGTCAATGATCACCTTAGTTCATTACGAAAAGTTTATGGTGAATATTGTTATTCTTTGGACACACGCTGAAACAAACAGTCATTGTACCACAAATCTAACAATTACTTACCTCCTTCCCAGTCAAGGTCTGAAAAAGATACAAAGAAACAGTATTATATCTATCACAACACACTAAGCAGAACCCTAGCTAGGGCAAATTTGTTTTTATTTCTGTGTTTAAGATTTTTGTGTCTTAATTTTGTTTTCCTTGGCAGCTTCAGATATTGTAAGTGGAGATATTTATGCTTTATTTTGTGCAGCAGACAGATAAGTCGATATGCATACTTTCAATTATGATTCCATCTAAACTGTGATACACTTGAAAGAGAAGGTTAAAATTCGCTGGTGATTTTCATTTGAAAGGATACTAGTTAACACCAGTAGCGCTAGCTGACCACGCTTGGACTGGCATGCAAAAATCCATATTTTCATTCAAAAAATGGCTGCATATCCACTAAAAGCTCTCTATTTTTTTAATAGGAAAGTTGACAAGGCATATAGGAGGGTATTTTTTATTGCGCTTGTTTTTTTGTGTTAGCAAATGCTTAAATGCATAATGCAATCCCTGTAGATTGAAGCACACACACACACAAAAAAAAAGTTGATGTAATCTAGAACAGTCTACATGGAGAAGAGTTTGGGGGAGGACAGGCACACTCACAGCAATCTTTTGATTTCGATTTTGGTTATGGGGATGGGAGGAGATAGGAGGAAGATGTGCATAGTATTGTGTTAGCCATCTATTTAAACTACAGTCGAGTCCGCTTAACTCCAATTCGCTGGGACCACCCCAATGAGTTTGAGCAATCAGAATTCGACTCATGATTTTAAAGGCAAGTCAACCGTATGTGAGCGAGCGAGCACCCTGGGGAGGTCACGATGGCAGCCTCTCGTTTATTATACATTATACCTGTATACCATCATGGTGCACTGGGCCAGATGTGTTAATGTACACACTGCTGCCGAGATGCTTGATTATCGATCAATTTTTCGAGCCCGCGCGCATTCTCTTCCCCCCACCGTCTAATCACCAATGGTGTAATACACACGCCCTACAAGTCCCCTACACACGCCTGTACTGTGGTTAGTCAGTTAGTGGCACTCACAGTGTCCAGTTTTACTGCCTCTTTCTATCCGCGGTACCGTCTTATTTGTTTTTCAAGCCGTCGGCGTTGTTTGGCACCACGCGGGGAGGACGCCGGAGGTGGTTTTGCCTCTGTGACATCGCTGGGCAGTTGGAGAATCAGAAATAGGCGTAAATTACTTCTTGTTATGCAAAGGCAATAGGCGTACTTCGGAAATCGCTCAAGGGAAATAATACACCTGAAAATTTGACTCCTTTAGAGTTATGCCCCCTTTCCCGAGCCCACGCCCTCTAGAAGTCGGCCATTTTTGTTTACTGAATCGTTCTTTGTCGACTCTACGTCGAGCGTTTTGAACTTGGACCGCTTTTTACTGTGATAAAGTTGGCCGAGTCTGCGATACCGGCATGTCTTCCCGTACCGCTCTTAACAATAATGTATAGTATACCGAATCTGTTTTCATTGTAGGCCTACTAAGAGAAAATAGTTTGGTTTTTGACGTGAAATTCGTATGAAG
>JAWQUT010000095.1:987335-1013132 GCA_033807755.1 Ellobium chinense
TACGCTCTAACATTATATTGTCAGTTTGGTCCTCGAATCTAGGCAACGTTCAAATAATAATACCATGCATGCTTGAGTTACCTCCATGATGTGTTGAACCCGAATACAGGCTTTCGGCAGAAGAAAGCTGCTTCAAAATTCAGAAGGAAGATCAATATTTATATTTGATGGTTGAACAACTAACTGATGAAAATTCCCATAGCATATTACTGTTTTTAATATTATAATTATGTCACACATTTCAGTAGAGTTCACTTTTTAAAAAAAGCATTTTACCCTAAATTTTAATGAACAAAATGACAGAGAGGAAGAAACGAGCAACTATGTCACAATTTTCGTGGAGATTTGTTAATTATTGCTTCCAACAAGGTGATCCGCGACATCAGGCAACTCGAGAGCACAACAGTGCGAAATCTATGCTGGCAACTGTTGTGAAAAAATATCGTTTCCCTTGCATTATCCGTCCCTCCCCCTCTTCAGAAAATTGAGGTGGTAAATTTCCGCATTATTTAGGCTTTGCTGCAATTTTGCAAATTTAGCCATTTTCCACAAATTTGGTGCAAATTTTGCCAATTTTGACAGAAAAAAAAATTCTTTTTATGTCACAGTTGCAATACTGCTTCATGGAAACACAGAAACTGTGTTCCATTCCTACAACTTTGCAACGCTACCGTAGTAAATAATATGAAGTGGTGATAACGAAGTTACGAGGCTATTTTTGCAAAATATTTGCAAATTTGGCACAAATTTTTCCACTTCTTGCGTGTACGGTTTGCAATTCTTGCTGCAAATTTTTGGAGTTTGAAATGCAATTTTTCCGCATGTACAGCATTATACTGGAAACGGGTAAGAAAAAACTTACTAACCCCACTGGTTTGTAGTGAAACTGACAATTTTCTTCAAGTTTACACTCTTTCGTAAACTTGCCTTGCTTACAGTAGATGACAAGAAAGTAGTCTAAAAGTTTATGTAGCTCCAGTAATTCTAAATACACAAACTTCATTAACCTGAGCATCAGATTAAAATTGACAGGCGCAAAGATAACTCTCCACTGGAAAGGGATCAACACAACTACAGTTCAGCACACTTAATAAATATGGACACGCTTAGTACTGAGCATAGTATATTTTGTCCCAATTTTTCCTCCCTAAAGGCACTTGTTACTTGTTGCCTGAAACATCATGGCACTTCGGACATGTCCATAGGGGCTCCGACCCCCATGCCAAAAGCCTCTTTGAGGAAAACAAGCTAACTGTTCCTTCCAGCAAGTCCTTCTCCATACGACTCACTGCAGGATTGTTGTCCCAGGTTTTCTCCTCCTCCTCCTTTTCCACTTCCTTGAGGATATCTGCTTTATCCTGCCTGAGCACACCCCCAATTTGTGCCGGGCTTGCCAAGGTATAAGCAATCTCATTTCCACGCACACCAGCATGGCCCATCCCGTGTGTGGTTAACATCCATAATAGCAATAATAGTAGTGTTTGGTTAATTATAATAGTGTCTTTTAGCAAGTACACTTTTGGCTTTACCAATGCCTCCCTGCATTTTATAGGAATAAATCTGAGATAACGTTTCAAAGGGATGTGATCATCTCTTACTCCAATATAGTAAAGCAGGGAAATTTCAATGCCAGTGTTCAACATGTTGCATGCCTTGTACAAGAACAATGTTTTTAACCTGTGTCCGTTGTTCTGATAACAGGAATTCTTATTTCCGTTAGGAATATAGCAGGAAGTACTGTTTGTTCACTCTATTCTGATACCAGAACAAGCATATTATCTTTCAGCCTTTTGTTCTAATTTACAAATCAAATATGAAATTATGAACGTTTCTGTTTTTGTTGTTCTCAAATGACTAAATGACTGAGGTTAAACACTTCGCTGAGTCCTCTTCTGTACCATCACAAGCGGGCTGGGTCTCCAAAAAAAGAATATCTAAGCAATCAACTGTGATGTAAACAGTAAGTACGTAGTGCCATCACATCCTGATTTTCAGAAACAAACGTGACACTCATGTTACACTTGTATTAGTACACTTTGCATTTGTTTGATTCAACATGGTCAGTGCATGATAGGCAGGTTTTCCTCAAAATTTCTTCACTACTCCAATAAAATTGTCAGTTAGGAAACATGACCAGACTGGAAGCATAGAAGAATACAGAGTATTTTGTACATATCATCAATTCGAAGGGGTAATCAGAAAGCTCAAATTCCACGTTTAGCACATGGACCAATGCCTGTATGGGTACAAAAAGTGTAACCTAAAATGGTAAAATGAAATCTATAACATTCTAATAAACCTATTTCTTTCAATTGAAGTGATTGTGAACAATGATTTGTCATCCTTTAAGTTTTGGCATGAAATAATATTTCTAAATACCAAGTAACCTATCAATGATATTATTTTTGCTAAAAGATCAGCATTTCTGTTACTATTTTGTTGGAGAAAACACTTGGTATTTTCCCTGTCCTTTCTGCAGCAATTTATGGTATATATTTTGACTTGCCCTCCACACTGTAACTACTGCGAAGTATGTCACTCACTTTCATGTTTACCGAGCGCACAACTTGCTCAAGTCAATCACACAATCAATGTTAATCCTGGAAAATGACAAGAACATATCCCTTTGTGCCAGTGAGTATCTGCATTTCACAGACATGCCCATTATGAGTTGGCAGACTGGCATAATAAGCGGTTCCAAGTCTAATTAGTTCATTTTACATGAATGGATGTAGCCTGCAATTTCGCATTCATAAGAATGTGTAGCAAGAAGTTACAAGGGGGTTATTTCCTCATGGCTGGTGGACGAGATTCAGATTCATTCCGAGTTTGGTGATCATTGGGTATTGTTAGAACATTGCCTACCATCAATGTTAGTATCCCTGCATCGTATGCAGGTGAACTGCCCTACATTGTATTGAAATGGACTGAAAGTTCACATCTTCTACACATATAATACAGGGGCATGATGTCACTTCCCATTTTTTGATCTTCTGCTGTGAAATTGAAGGGTGGGCAGCAACCAAACTTGAAGGATCTGTTAAATCTCTAAAATGTGTACGCTTTGTGATCCCATCCCCCTTTAATTTTTGTCCTAAATGTTTTTATTTACTAGTTTACCAGCTGAAGCAAAAAAAGAAAAAAAAAGAGGATGACCTGTCAATGTTCCTGACCACTTTACTAAACATAGTACATGTACATAGGCAATAACATCTTTCCAAACCAGCAGCACAAGCATACTACTGATACTTTCTTTATAAGTAAAATGTAGTCTGTGCTTGTCCTTTCAAGACCCTGCACATTATTTTGATTACAGACTATAAATATGTCGCTACATCAATAAACGGTAGAATTCACATTCTCACTCAAAGTAAGAACTCAAGTGACGCAGTAAGTAACATAAAAGCCATGTTTTATTGGATAGAACATTCTGACACAGCAGACTGGACTGAAAACCAGACACTAATGCAAGACAGGTCTGTTCGATAAAGCCATGCTACAGCTAGCAGTGTGGTGAGTTCATGAACAAAGATGTGGGAAGTGAATTACAATGCAATGTAAATGTGATGGAGAGTTCTGATTCACACATAAAGGATCTTCTAAAAAAAAAAGGTCAGTCTTGTGTTAATCCCTTCCCATCATGTTTGTGAAGAAACTGACTATTGAGTCAGCCTTGGATACATCACCATCTATACATATGTATTTTATAACAGCCGCTGAAAATTTCAGGTTCTTTAAATTATGCAGATCTACTATCAACACCAAAGTTATTGGAGCTGACATTCAATATTCCGTGTTAATTTTCTACTCTCATCCCTTCCAAACAAAAGAAAACCTGATCGTTTTGTGGCAACATATAGCGTCAAGAATCAATGACGTAACCATTACAGCCAGCTAACTGTCATTCTTGAACAGCCAGATATACATTTTCAACATAGGAACCTAGTTTGAAATGAGGGCTAGCACCATTTCCTTCCCATTGCAAAGTATGGATAGATTCTTAGTAAAAAATAACCATTTTGCAAGTCTCTGAGGTTGTATATAGAGCTTAAAAAATACAACAAAAAAAAAACATGAAATGACCACATATCTTTAACAAGCATCCAGTTACATGTCTTTGTGAACATTCACATTGGATTCTGTAAACATGATTGGCATGAGGAAAAACATAATGTGAACCCGTTATAATCAAAAGGTAAAAAAAAAAAAAATCTTGACAAATTATCGCATAGGAGGCTGATTCATGAACCCTGTTTGATAAGATGCTGAGAGGGCTTGTGAAGATGGCATGAGTAGCTGATTTGCCCGCACTGAGTCTGCAAACAAACTGTGGTAGTTTGGAAGTGGTACATATGCCGCTGTTATTACTCGACCTGCAGGGGAAAGAATAATGTGAATTAAAGCATGGTAACCCAAAGAAAACTGAAGCAGTATGAAAGGAGAACAGATTGGATTGTTTTTAGTAATAAACAAGTCGACAACCATTGACATGAAAATCATGGGAACGAAAGAACCGCTAAAACAAAAGGACATAAGAAGCCCCATTTATTTTCTAATTTATCTTTGTGAACAAGCCAGCACTAACCCAGAGAATAAAATACACTGTTTGAACCAAACATATGCTTTTGATGCCACAGATTTCTTTTTAACCAGTGGCTATTGTATGTTCAAAATGCTTCCATTCTTTAACCTCACAAAACAATATCTTTCTCTGAAACTCAATCCCTTTATTTGGAGTAGTTATATGTTTCAACCAATGATACGGTTCATTCTCTTATTCCACTGTGCAGTTTTGCACCCACAGCGCACAGTGAACCTCACATAACCAGAAAACCCTCATAGATTCACTGATGCAGCTTGCCATTACTGGCCAGAAGTTAGTGATACCCTGAAGATCTTTCTAACCTTACACTTAGCTCATAATTACAAGCCAAAAGCACTAAAGACCGGATGTCTTCCATGAATAGGGAAGGAAATTCAACAAACTGATCAGTAAATGACATGTTGTAAAAGTGGTTGACTGTTGCTTACAAATAATATAATGAATTAAACTGCAGCTCTCCGTTTAGAGACAGAAAAGATTAATCTCTATTGAAGTCACCCCAAATTTTTCAACACAAATTGGAAAGCTTAACTCTTTGCAGTTCACCTATTGGAAAATCGTAACTACAGTTACGATGGTTACTTGGGTGAAAAGGTAGATTGATTTTTGCTTTATTTTAATATCTAGGTGTAAATTTGAGTTTATCTCAGGTAAAAAAGGATAAATATGACTAAATTTACAAAATTATTGGCACAAAATTTGCTTTTATTATGTTTAAATCTCATGAGATGTTATTTCGATCCGACCCAGCTGCCATCTTGGATTTTCCTGATAGTCACAAAATGAAAGCTGATCGCTGTAAAACGCAAAAAATACAACGAAATGTTGTCATCCAATTCTGACAATAAACAATCCTAGTACCAGAGTGATGATTCTGACAGCAAGGCTCCATCTGATGAGTCTTTTTTGTGGAGGATGATGAAAATATGGCCCCCGATGTGCCAAACACTGATACTGGAAATAGGTCTTGACATTCTTTCAGGTCCCCTTCCCCATTCTGAGCTACATAATTCTTACAATTATGAAGTTATAACTTCATCATGGATACATATTAATGTTTCCACATATAGATTACATGTTAGTAGTGATTATTTACAAGATGATGGATAAAAAATGCTATTTTTAACCAGAGCCTGTTCCTAGCAATGGTTGCTGTGAAAATATATAATATCGATAACACACGTTATCATTTTTCTCATAATTTTTGTACCACTGGGCCAAATATAGTAAATTTGGGATATATTCTGCAGAATTGGATATACAGTGGAACCCGCTTAAGCGGGACACGCCTGAGCGGGACGCCCGCTTAAGTGAGACGAATGCCTGGGGAACGGAATTTTTGCTATTTAAATCTATACGCGTGAGCGGGACGGCAACCCGCTTAAGCGAGACGACTTGAAACCAGATTTCCGTGATATACACGCTGTTTTTGACAGGAATGCTGCAAATTTTCACTATCGTACTGTGTCTTAGTGCTTGTTTACCTTTGCCCATCAGCTGAAAACCTGAGACCTACAAAGAAGCTTGTACCGACGGCCCTGATGACCCCCCNGATAAAAAATGCTATTTTTAACCAGAGCCTGTTCCTAGCAATGGTTGCTGTGAAAATATATAATATCGATAACACACGTTATCATTTTTCTCATAATTTTTGTACCACTGGGCCAAATGTAGTAAATTTGGGATATATTCTGCAGAATTGGATATACTTTATTTCAATAATAGTCTGAATAACATTTCAGCCTATACTAAATTTTTCTTCCTTGTATTTGTTGTGGTTCATGTTTTTTTGGTAATATTTTTATTTTTAGTAACACACTAAATAGGTCAGACAACCTATAATATCGAGGGGTGCCTGCGCAAAGACCGTATCGTTATATGAATTATATAAGAAAGCGAAATACTTCCTAATCAAAAATTAATAGTGCAGTATGCAAATCCCGCCAATTCTCTTTCCAACCATATACAACATGTCCCATTTCAGTTATGTCTATACATCGTATTGGCTTTCACCTTAAACACACCAATGGTCACTTTCAAATAAATGCAAAAGGTGTGAACTGCAAAGAGTTAAGGTCTACTGTTAAATGCTTAACTACATTAGAGCATGTACTTTATGGAGTAAGGGCGGGGAGTTGTTAACCTTAGCTACTTGGATATGAAAAATTTGAATTAAATCCTTAATTGGCATCTTACCTGCATAAAATCTTCCGTGTAAAGAGTTAACTGAGGCTACAGCTGCTGATATACTGGGACACTTCACATAGACATTTCCTTGAGGTGAATTTTTGTCTACATAAAGGTGCAGCACACCCCCATGTTTGTTGCATTCATCTATGACATCATCACGTACTTCCTGGTCCCAGTTTGTTCTGGTTTCCCTGAAAAATAAAAAAAATTAAGAGAATGGTTGCTGAAAACAGCACAGGACATAACACATCCTTCGTTTACCTAGACAGCATACTTATACTATTACACCTGCTGATAACTATCTGATACTGAATCGTAGGCTCCATGTAAAAGACAAGTTTAGGGCTCACTCTGGTTTTCATTCAGAGATGTTCCTAACCTTGGCATTTGGCAAAAGTGCATAATTGCACATACTTATTCATTGATTTAAAGTTCCCCTCTCACCTCATAACCACCATAACTAAAATGTCTGTTGCACCATACTGCTTCTGAGTACAATAATGAAACTATTGGAGAGTAACATATCAGAAGGTCAGGATTTGCCTGTTTTCACTGAGGCTAACAGTGCTTTCTCCAGGTCACATGAGTTGGGAGAGATTTGCCCCATCTGTTATAAATTGAGGGGGATTTGTGAATTTAAGAGGGATAATAGGTTTTTCTCATGCAATACAAACTTTAGCGTGCAGGAAAAAGGGAGATTATTGTACACCCAATGTATATATATGTATTTCTAAAAATTCCGAAAACAGAAAGATTCTGTTGTTGATCACTTCGTCTAACAAATTTCATTTTTCCTCTTACAGTGCCTAAGTACATAATGAAGGAATGAAACATAAATTGTTATCAAAGTAACATTTTAGTAAGATCAACTCACGTTGCTGGGTCAAACATGTTGGACAACATGAAGCACTGTGTGGCTATAGGAGGAGCATTTGTAACTTGAGCTGGTCCTGGTGCTGCAGCTGCATTTGACTGGACTGCAGGTTGTACACCCAATGGAGCTGCAGGAGCTACAGGAAGGCCTCCAATAGCCGGATTTGCATGGGTGAGGTTGTTAAGAGCATTAGCTGCATACTGAGGTATCTGGAAACCTGTGCCTGTAAATAGTAAGAGGAGAACAACTAATCAGTGAAATAGTGGACTCCGATTACCTCAACATATCTCGAAGAAAATCTGTTTCTCAGCTGTGTGAAGGCTTAAAAGGCCTACAAAAATTTCCAGAGCAACATGCTTAATTTAATGTTGCAAAACCACTCTGGTTTAGAAGGCTGAATTTTTGCATACATTGCAGGGAAGAATAAATTACCATGAAAATAATAACGTTTCAATCATATTTTTTCTCTACATAAATTTGGAAGTTTCCCTAGGGACCTGCTTATCAACCAAAAGCATTTGCTACATAAATAGTGTAAATGAATCTTCTGACATATAGACTAACAATTCAACAACAGATATATCCAGCTGTTCTCTTTAGGTGTATAAGGAGTTCACTTTGTGCCGATACTGAAGTGTAAGAAGCAGAAATTAGTTAGAAATCCTTTCAAAACTTGAAAATTTACAACTCTGGTAATTGAAGAATAGGGTTCTGATCGTAATATTCTTGAAAGAGCAACCTACAGACTACTGGACCCATGTTTACTAGTGCAACTGCATACCTTCTGCCAGCTTAGCCATAAGCTGCAGCCGGCCTGTTGCCCCCAAGTCTATTCCTGCTCTGTCCATTTCATCTGTGTCCAATTGTCCGCTCTGCCCACCACCCTGTCCATTCTCTGATGTACGTTCTGTTACATGTCCAACTTTCATGGGACGTCCAGCCAATTCAAAGCCATTCAGCTGATCAAGTGCTTTCTTGGCATCATCTGCATTAGCAAACTGTGGAGAGGAAAAGGAAAAGAAGCAGAGGAAAACATAATATATTCTTATATAGGAAACTTCCAGTAAAAAAAAAAAATGGCATGCCAAATCAACAATCATATATCCTGACTTCTGGAGAATATGATGAGCAAGTGGAACCCACCTGTGTGGGACATGCATAAACAAGATGCCCTTCATACGTGGGACAATTTTAGGGAACAGATTTAACCTATGAAATTTAAATGTTTACAATATCCACAGGGATGCCAATGCCAGACCCCAAAAAATCCTGAAATTTGCTCGAGCGTGCGGCGTATCGACATTTGCGACAGTAGCCAACCCAACCATTGTGCTTTTAATTCTGAATCATTTTCCACAATTATAAGGCACTAAAACATACATTAAAACCAAACAAAGTTTAAAGGAAAGTAATCTTAGAATTGTGTCTACATAACCTAAATTTCTTCTGCACAGGTAAAGTATATAAATAAATATACTTACACACACACAGCAAGGAATAATCAGGGGTGGGTGGGAGGNGGGTGGGAGGGAACTGCAAACTGTCACTTAAGATAAAAATTTAATCCTTCATTTCATAATTACACTTCAGAATACATCACCGTGAAATTTAAACAAGGTGTAGGTTACATTATGTTACCATCTCTTTACCCATAACGCACATATATTTGTTCTCTCTTATTTCGTCCTGATAAAATATGCACAAATGAGTAGTTGCTGACTTGCAGAGTTCAGACTGAGCTGGATTCAATGGTTCATGCCAAGTTCACAAAAAAAAGCTGCTGAAGGCTTGGCTGCATTCTCTTTCTCTTTAATGACCTTGAAACTCGCCGGAATTCTACTGTTACGATGTGACAATTCTTTGAAGCATGGAGTGTGTGCCGTAGTTTATCATTGCACAGTGCACCCACACGTATTCATCTTCTTTCAGCTTATGGATGTAATCAGATTTATAATAATAAATTATGATTTACAGAAAACAATGGATTCCAAGTAGGACTGTTCATTTTACATCAGTCTTTTCTTGAATGATGACCGAGCGCACTGTTTACACTTTCCGTGAGTTCGAGTGCTAAATATAGCACTGGTGTTCCTCTGACCTCGTTAGAGGCGCCTGCGCGTGCATTCAGGAGGTTTGTAAAATGTCCAATTTCTGGCTTTCGTGCTATTCGTCCTTCGCGTATTTCTTTTTCATGAATGTTATCCGGATAACACTGGATTTTTTTTTCTCCGCCGCTCAAAACGCCGAAATATCCGGATTTTCTTTCTCGCCGCTAAAAACGTCGAAAAATCCGGAAATCCGGATTTATCCGGAAAATTGGCATCCCTGTATCCAGCTTTAGCGAGACAGTCTTGACAGAAATTTTCATAACACTGTTATGAATCATATGTAAAATGTTGCTATCATGATTATTCACAATGCCTGTTTAGCTTTGCCCATCTACTGACCATGCAATGTGTAATAGGATGCACGTCTGTGACAGTCATTACTGCCATTCGAGGAGTAATCAATGCAGTGACAAAATCTGCCATCATGGCAGGTCAAGTTTGCTCACTGATCCATAGCGTGTAGGTGTGCATTGCCCATCCCTTTCTCTTAATTCGATTATATGTATTACATGAAGGCTATGTGAAACATGCTGCCTTGACTTTGATAAGGTCCACTGGATGTTGCTTATCTCTGTCTTAGTCTAGGATCATGTAAATTCAATCGTAGTCTGTTTCAGGGCTTCCTTTTTCATTAGAGATTGTCTTAATGTGCTGTGAAGGCGTATATAATTATTATGAAGCCAATTAAAAAATCCTCTTTCCCACATACAATGATCAAACCATATGAGGATGTTCTATTGTCTACTGAGTACATGGCATATATGAGAGAATGTTAATATGTCTATGCGCCTAGAGCCTACATAAGGACTAAGTGCTAAGCAAAAGCACTATCTATTAACATTATTACTGAAACTGCAATTAGACAACAATACAAACATGCATGTGTATTTTTTTTTTTAAATTAACACCATCTGGCTCAGCTGGACAGCAGTGTACATTAACCTTTCATTTGAATAAAATGCACCAGGTTCCAACCGTTCCCTTATGACAGGACAGTCCACATAAGCAGGATGCCTGTTTCACTACTTGACCTAATCCCCACAGCAGGTCACCTCAAGACACGGCCAATTTCATGATCCAATTTTTTATCCACACCTACAGTACATAAATACGTTGCTACTGCGGCCCAGAGCAAATAAAGCATGCAAATTATGTATCAAATAAAATGGATGAATCATATAAGAAGAAAAAAATGTTTATTTATGTATTGGTACTATGTGAGAGAAGAATAGTAAGTGTATTTACCGAGCCGCATTTTCCGGCTCGAGGTCTTGCCGTGACCTCTGGCCTGAGCCTGATTTTCCGGCTCGAAGTAGGGAATGAGTTAAGCAGCATGACTTGTCAAAAATGAAGCCATCTCATGTATCTCTATATCCACATTCCAAGAAAAGTAATTGAAAATAAAATCTTCTTCTTGGCCCAGCACTTTAAAAAAAATTGCTGAAGCAAGAAACTTAAAATGATATATTACGGGTAAAGCCCTGTTAGAATATGTTTGTGTTCTGAGGTAATAATGTAAAAAGTAAAAAAAAAAATAATCTCTCCTTAAGCAGGCCAGACATTTGCTGACAAATATATCATTACCATGCAGGGATGACAATGATTTCATTTCACTTACACTGATGAATCCAAAGCCCAGGGATCGTTGTGTCTCATGATCCCTCATGATCTTGATGTCAATAATCTGAAATGCAAACATAATAAAACTCTCAAAATGTTTGGAATATTTCAGACCTCCATGACAGACAGAAAGATGTAAGTAAAATAGAGAGACAGAAATCACTAAATGACAAACATCAGAGATATCCATAAGAAACAAAAAAAACGTTCATGTTACTCATCTCCTAATCTGTTAAACAGTGGTGCATATGGCTGGTTAATCTGAGAACTAAAAAAAAAAAATAAATGAATAATCCAAATAGGAAGATGTGGCACATTATGCAAAATAAAAAAGTGCCAACAGGTGAATTTAACCTATTTTAGCATACATTTTTCCATAAAATGGCTTAACTGCTCTAATTCAAGATTTTAATATCACCAGAATTCCATATTTTGTGACAATATTGTAAGTCTACCTAGTGAGACCCATTAGGAAACTGTAAAGCCATCCCCATAATATGAAACCATGAATGACAAGGCACTTAAATACAAAGACCATGTACAGAATGCTGAAAATATATGAACCAAATTCATTTGGTGAACACTTCACTTAAGACCAATTTTGAAATTAAGGCGATCCACTGCTCTAACCATAAGGAGAATAGCGCACTATAGTAATGCGCACAGTATACTTTACATGCAAAATTGCACACCAGAGTGCTAAACAGTGCATTTTTTTTTCAGTTGTGGATGGCGATCTCAGGAGAACGTTATCTCAAAATCCAGTCATTACATCACAGCCAGATTTCACTCATGTATCAAAGATACGTTAAGGCACATACTTACAGAGGGGTTCTTAATCCGTGTTTTTCACAAAAAGTTAGGTGGAACTGTGAGAAGATGATGTCTCTCAAAATAACATAACGAGAATCAATCTCACAAATATAAAATGCATCTGTAAGTATGCACACTAATGTGTCTCAGATACATGTGTGAAATCTGATGGCCAAACAACAGCTGCAGTTTCAGATACATGTTTCCAGAGATCCTTACCCACAACAAAGAAAGGTGAACTGTTCAGCATTCTGGTGCGTAATTTTGCATGTAACAAACACTGAATTGGAAAAGGGCAATGCGCACCACAATAGTGCACTAGACTCTACAAGGATATAGTAGGGCTCATCTTAACCCATTACACCCTACTGCGCCCGAAACCGCCCGCGATTTTTTGACCCCCGGACACCCTAGCCCGCCCGAAAGCGCCCGGTATCGGTAGGCGTCTCTAACAACGTGTTCTCGCCGGCAGGTGGCGCTAGGCGAGACTTCCGTTACAAGAAATAGTTTCTATAAAAGTTCTACTTCCTGTTGATACCGAAACGAATTAAATCGACCGATAAACACGAGTTCTATGCTTGTTTGACTACGTACGAGATGGCGTTTGCTACACATCAAGGATGGCTTGATGAGATGAGACAGGATATACATGATGATTCAGATGATTCAGGGAGTGAAAGCAATGAATCTGACATTGATACNGATACGTTAAGGCACATACTTACAGAGGGGTTCTTAATCCGTGTTTTTCACAAAAAGTTAGATGGAACTGTGAGAAGATGATGTCTCTCAAAATAACATAACGAGAATCAATCTCACAAATATAAAATGCATCTGTAAGTATGCACACTAATGTGTCTCAGATACATGTGTGAAATCTGATGGCCAAACAACAGCTGCAGTTTCAGATACATGTTTCCAGAGATCCTTACCCACAACAAAGAAAGGTGAACTGTTCAGCATTCTGGTGCGTAATTTTGCATGTAACAAACACTGAATTGGAAAAGGGCAATGCGCACCACAATAGTGCACTAGACTCTACAAGGATATAGTAGGGCTCATCTTAACCCATTACACCCTACTGCGCCCGAAACCGCCCGCGATTTTTTGACCCCCGGACACCCTAGCCCGCCCGAAAGCGCCCGGTATCGGTAGGCGTCTCTAACAACGTGTTCTCGCCGGCAGGTGGCGCTAGGCGAGACTTCCGTTACAAGAAATAGTTTCTATAAAAGTTCTACTTCCTGTTGATACCGAAACGAAGTAAATCGACCGATAAACACGAGTTCTATGCTTGTTTGACTACGTACGAGATGGCATTTGCTACACATCAAGGATGGCTTGATGAGATGAGACAGGATATACATGATGATTCAGATGATTCAGGGAGTGAAAGCAATGAATCTGACATTGATACTGAGATAGTAGTTGATGATAATGACTCAGACAATGATCCAGATACCGGCAATGCCAGTCTAGATCTAGATCCAAGCACCAAGTGATGAACAATGTCAATGAGTAGCAAACTCGCACATTTCTTGGTTTTGTTGCATTTTTATGTGCAATAATATACATTAAAGCATGCTATGTTGTATATTTTCTGAAAGTTTGTCCATTTTTCTCTTCATTTTGTATTTTTTCATTTTAAAAAAATGATATTAACATATAAAAATAATTTTTTGAAATATCCATATAGATAGCCTTACGGAGTTATGCCCCATTGCTTAGGAAAATGGGGATATCTTCCTGTTTGAGGTCTTGGGGTGTAATGTGTTAATATATGTAACCAATTTTCAAATCTTGCTATGTAATATGCAAGCTAATTAGCTGAAGCTGCAAACCAATATATCTAATATAATATCAAGCAAACACTGGTCTTTCTGAACACAAGTCAGGCTTACCTTTCCAAATGGTTCAAATATGCCTCTCAGCATATCCTCTGTGATATTGAAGTGGAGAGATCCAACATACAGCCTCAGTGGTCCCTCACTGGGTTTCTGTGGTGTTGGAGCAGCTGCAGGCTGGGCTCGATTCTTTTCAGCTTGAGAAGGCTGCACTACAATGGGAACACCCAGAAGCTTCTGACCTGACAAGCCAATAGCTAAAGGAATGGACTCCGGATCTGCAAACTCAACATAGCAGATGCCTTTTGACCGGCGTGTTTTGTTGTCAGTAATAAGACGTACATCTTTCACCTAGAAATGAAATGAAATCATTGGTTACAGTAAAAATTGAGAGGTCTGGCTGGAATATAAAAAGTGAAGCATGCTGCAACACTGTTCACATAGGTAAGCTATTTTTCGACATTTCAAGAGTTGAGCATTTCATACTTAACATTAAGTGCTGACTGCTAATTTACAGTCCTTCTTGTATTATGAGTAAGAAAATTGTTTTCAAAATATCTAATATATTCAAATATTTGAAAGCAAATTTATTCATCAAAGTGATAAAAGTGAGTTGCAACAATTGTTTGAATTCTGTGTGGCCATATGTAGGCAGAGATTATATCATAAACTACTGATCAGCTGATGCACTGCAAACACATGATCACAGCGCTGGTGAAATTGTTTCCTTTTCTTTAAACTCTTGTAGCGAGGAGTTTACATAGATCTTTACAGGTAAATAAAAACATCCTAAATAAAGTGGCATTTAAGAAAGTTAGGCTTTATAAAGCAGGCTCCATCCACATCTTGTTTTTGACAAAGAACATCTGCATGTGCATTCCAGTGGCTACAGTCAGATAATGCACCTTTAAATTATACTGATGCACAAGAAATCTTAAAATTATATTGATGCACAACAAAGTACCACAAAAACATCGAAATGCCCAAATGTTTAAAATCTTGATGTGGTAGGGTAATTGCATAAACCTTTAGAAGTGGATCTGCACTACAGAAAATCTGTTACATACAACAGATCAATAAGAACAAGCTAACACATAAACTGAAAGGCTGTACAGATATCAGTGACAGCTGCAGAAAAAGCTTTTTACCTTGCCAACTGAGGAAAAAAACTCTTCCAAATCCCTTGGTCTGATCCTCGCAGACAACTGCATGCAGAACACCGTGCGGATATCTCTTTCTTCAGGGGACAGCTCAGGCTCCCTGCAGAATAGCAGAAATATCATAAGTCTTGAAAAGTCCCGCCAAGTACCCCTTCATAAAATTTCAAGCAGGAAAATGGAGGATAAAAAAAATAATCAGTTCCACCTCTTAATTCACTAGCCCCAGACTTCTCCACATCTGGTTTAATAACCTTTCAACATTTCATGATCTACATTTGTGGTTCAATGAGACCGCTTTTTTCGTGGGGTTTGTAATATAGGTTTGAAACAGTACATATCAAAAGCTGACAACAATGACATTAATATACCTTTGTCTATCTGCTCGAGGTTGCTCACTTCTGTAAAGAGAGAAAAATGTGTCATCCTATCACTTTCACAACTCATTGAAAAGGTAAGCATTCAACAGGTCTTGCATGATACATGCAGCATAGGACTTTCTTGCGCTATTATCAACGAAAGATTTCAGCAAATTATTTCCTTCTGGTCTTGGACCCTCTTTAATAATAGGAGGTACTTCCACACAAGTATTGGACCCTTTATGCACCAAGGGCATTACTAAACTGAAGCACGGGAACTTCTGACACAGCAGCTCTTTACTGCTAGTTGTCTTTCATTACCTTTTTTTCAGTAAACCATAACCAAATTCTTCAAGAAAGGAACAATCTGGAAAAGTCCTCTCAACAGGTACAAAACAGATTCATGAGTATTTTTGATGTTTATAGTAGAAATATCATGCAGTTTCATCTCAAATCCACCACTGAGTACTGTCCAGTGAGACCACAAGCCATGGTCTAGAAACTTGAGATCTGATAAATATTCCTTTATGATTAATGGCTTTGATCTTATCGGACATCAAGCATAAATTTTTTGCTGTAAACTCCAAGACCTCTGATTTTCAAACAAAAATATGAACATGAACACTGATGTTTTGCAGGCACATTGTTGTCCAATTTTTATACCGAGTAGAATTTGTGGTCATACTGTCTTACTGACCAAAATGTCCCTTTAAACTGCCCAATAATCAACCTATAAACGATTGCTACAACTGATACAACTACTAACCTAAGTGGACTTTTGCTGCGCTTTCTGCGCGGTGAATGGCTACGTTTTTTTCTGTCCCTATCCACCACATCTCTATCCTTGCTACGGCTCCTACGACGATCCCTTTCCCTCTCTCTCCTTCGCCGGTCCCGACTGCGGCTCCTAGATCTCTTATCTCGGCTTTTTGAGCGCTTCTCTCTGCTCCTTGACCTCTTATCTTTGCTTCTGGATCTCTTGTCTCGGCTGCGAGATCTAATCATTCACAGAGGGAAAAAGGTATTTGTTAAAAGTCAAAACAAAGTAAATGTCATAACATTTCTGTTATCAAAATAATCTGTGTTCATGGTTATGAATAATGCTGGGATTAGTCCCCAGTATAATGAGAAGTTAGACAATAAAAAAAAAATTAGTTATGCATAGAAAATTGTATAAATGGAGAGGTGAAAGTTGTGAACACATCTGTTCCATTTAAAAACTGGATTCTTTTACAATATCTATCCAAACTTTTCCCTCCCTCCCTCCATAATCCACAAAAATACTGCAATCAAGGTCATGAAACTGTTCATGTATGCATCTATGAAACCAAGCAAAATGCCTTGACATGTCACCAGTATTTCATGACAATGACAGAGACAACCTTATTAGCTTCTTGCCACTATGATGACAATGTTTCACCACTTTTCTCTCATCTATTTATGATTCCACAAGTAATATCTTGCCAAACAAAAGCTTCTCGGTAAAAAGAAGAGATCTAAAGAACCTTACCGTTTTCGGTCTCTGCTTCTTTCTCTGCTTTTACTTCGGCTCCTCTTTTTTCTGTGGAAAAATCAGTTCACAATGATAATACAAAAGTTTTTAAGAACATGAGATGCTAATAAATATAAAACTAAAGAGACGATACCTTGCCGTTTCCCTATTTCAGCAAATCTAAAATTCTATTTGGAATGAATCATTTCACATGAATAAAGTTTTTAAGTAACATTCTATTTTTTTCCATTAAGGAAATTGTCAAGATTGTTTTCAAATTTCAGTGAGTACAGAAACAAAACCTCTTTGCTAAAATGCATTCTGAGTTTTGCATGAACACCACATGGGGAAAACAACAATCACCAGTGGTTGGACGCACAAGTGCTTGAAATAATGGTATATCGTCACTCTGCTTTGAAAATGGGTTATGTCATTTTTCACAACACTTCTGAGAGAACACAAAGGAAATATATGAAAAAGCAATGAAGAGTCAGTGTGTATCTGCGCAACTACAAATTTGACCAGAACATATTGGCACACTTTTTTTTTTTAAACAGGTCAAAACAGATCTTGCTCTCATAAACATTATGATACCCTTACTAAAAAAAATGACCTAAATCTGACTCGGACCATTTTCATAGCACAATGATGACATGTGACAAATATATCATGACTATGAAAACGCTTTTCTTGTGACTACAAACTGGAGATTTTTAATTTGGCATGCTCATCAAAATCTGTTATAATATCAAGTCCTTCCATGACAGAAATTTCTGTACAACATGCCACAATATTCCTGTCTGCTTTCTAACTTGTCAACTTTAATGAAATATCCTGCTTGAAGAGAATCTTGCTTAAGAAATGTAACAGAGAGAAATGGCAAATGTCAAGTTTGTTCCCTAGTCTAAAGAAGTAAAGGCCAGGCACAGATAAAAGTAACATAGAATCTGTGACTAGCATCTTGCTGTCATATTCAAATCAATGAACAAAACTATATTTGTATCTGAAGCTTCAGCTTTAGCCTGGATCCCTACCCACAGAGTTATTTTTATTGATTTTGATTACAGTCAGTAATTTGGACCAAACAGATTGGTGGGAAGAACAGTCATCATTTTTCCTGCTTTAATGTCTCCATGTTCAGTGTCCTCATCAGAAGCTGCTTGGATCTACTTTGAATATAAGATGAGTCAGGTTCTTCTTTCAATTCATCACAATACGATTTATGTAGAATTATGGGCCACCTTCTTAACTTTGGTACAAGCTTGCTAGGATACGATCACATACCTGGCAACACATTCATGTCAGGTTTGCATCTATTTCAAAGTTCTCCATAACAAGATAGGGGCACCTATGCCAACACAACAAGAAATCAAATTAGATTTGTCAAGTCAAAATTGATCACGTCTGTGACAAATTATTGGTGGGATAAAGTGAACTCTCCTTGAAGCCATGAGGGGTGCCTAAGAATAAAACAAGAGTTTTTATGAAACGAATGAAGCAGATTTTCTTTGCGAGAACCCGATAAGACCCTAGTAGAGCTTGGTTATGATTTCAACCTAATGTCTTCACCTGAAATGGAAAAAAATGTAGAAACTTCAGTGAAAAGCTGAAGAGACCTCTCATACTGCTCTGCTTTCCAACCACTGCGGCCTTGGTGTACACTTTGCAGATTTCTGTCACAGATAATCCATGTAGGTTATTTGACCAGAATCTTTGATTTTGACATTAATGGTGTATATTGTCTTTTATGTGACTTTTCACTACTTACCTCAAACAAAGATTGCTTTTTCAATGTGTGTGTCAGTCCTAAAAGATCTTGTTTTAGGTGGGAGTCATTAAAAGCTGATACAAAAAGCAGCATTTTCTTTCCATCTTGTGTTTATTATTTGGAAATCAGGAGCGTTCTTTTGACAGAGCCATAAGTCATCTCTGAAAAAATGTTACCTTCCATCACTCAGCATGTATAATGCACTGAACAGGCACTTACTTCTTGTCTTTTCTGGATGATGATGAAGACTTGTCATTTCTCCCTTCTTCCTGAATATCCGAAAACATCATATGAAGTAATCAGGAACACAGCGGGGGAACAGTGGGGGGAAGGGAAAGAGAGAAATAACCGAAAAAGCATGTATTAATCATTTGATAATTTGAATTTGAAAAGTTGAGAGGGAGGTTCCATCAGGAAAAAATAAAAACACTCATGTTATCATGATAAATAAATAAGGTGCGCTTACCCCTTGAAAACGGCTGATGGCATCAGAAATGAAATATATCAGGAGAACTCAAATGGTTCCAAATTATACGTGACAAGAGCTCTTATATTTCCTCTCTGTGAAATGCATATTCACAAAGGTTAAATCACATCTGACATACAAAACACATACATACATATACAGAAGTAATGACATGTGACAGTGAATAATAAATGATAGAACAATTTACACAAAGTGCAGGAAGAAGAAGACAAATCAAGAAGAGAATGAGAAATTTATAGATATATATTATATTAGAACATCACGGCAAGTATTGGAGCTGGTCCCCCGCACCATGCTGGGAATGGGAAGAACTGGCACAACCCTGAGTGTTTGGCTTTGCCTAGGTAGAAGCAGAGTGAGGAGTATAAGTTCAGATGGAAAAGCAGATACATATTGTCCATTTAAACACATATTATTGATTTCAATGAAAATGCCACGGACATATCATGAACTGGGTTATGTTTACAATACTGTTCAAGAATAAAAAGTGTTGATGCCATTATTACCTGCACCTCAATAATTACATTACAGGGTTCATACAGAACTTTCACAACAAAATAATTATATTTAAAGGATTTTCTGGAAATGTAAGGACTATATTATGTCACTTATTTTTATTTTGAAATGAACATTGAAATGATTGCATTACTTTATTTACTAATTCTTGATCAGGCAGTGTGTAAGTGAGTAAGAAATTCTATGAAGAAAACGACTATGTCATTCTGATTTTCATGTTCTGGGGCACAAGCCTATCAACTGACACTGTCTAGCTTTGTTTTGCTTAGGCTAGGTAACACCACACTGCTCCAAGCTATCCTGTCCGGTCCCTCTGGCCACAACCATTTATTAAAGCAAAAGGGTGATCAAATTTATAACTAAGATAACGGTAATAGGAAGACTTGACTGCTGAGCATGTGCAGAAAGGATAGGCCTATTGAGCATGTGCAGAAAGGATAGGCCTATAAGCACCTGACCTAGTAACTACAGCATCCTGTTCGTGGCATCTCATTCAGTACATCTGAAGATTGTTACCTGAATAATTTTTAGTCTACAACTGGGAGATTCAGGGAAGAGCAGTGAAGCAGCATACACCCTAGTATATAGAATAAAAGAAAACAATCTATATGTTTCCCCATGTATGTCATCGCCAGATTCTACCCGTTTTTCTTCTTTCTTGGATTTGCTGTAATGTTCAAAATGACCACTTTCGGCAGAATGCATTTATTTCAATATTCAAATGCTTAATTAGATATTATACATGGTTATTCAGAAGCAGTTGCTGCCACAAACATTTTGAGGAGCAATTTTTACTCAGCAATATTAGACTTTTCAAGACCTGTATGAACCCTGTCGAACTGTGCAAGAATTACATAATATTTATATTATATCAGTAAATCTAAGCAAATATATATCACTACCAGATAGATTACCCCATCTTCACCACCTGTGCAAGTTAGTTACTCAAGTGAAGATTTTGACGGAAAGATACTGACATCATTAATATATCTAATTGTGGCGATTATCCACAACCCTCAGGTCAGGATGTTAGAACATTTTTATTATCATCATTCAACTATCTTTGAAAACTGTACTGTAAAATTTTATTAAGTATTTAAAAAGATCCATGTAAAATGATGAGATGATACAAGTGTTAAATGTGTACAATGGTACAATCTTACACAATCATCAAAAGAAATCTATTAACCTTCCAGTGGCATAAACTTGGTAACTTCAAAGCCAGAACTTAAGGGTATTTCCCTTGATTCAACTTATTTGCCTTGCTATGGATCTGGATCCTCCAAAAGAACAACTTTGTGGCTGTAGGTCTGATAAAGAATAAGAGGAAGTTACCACATAGCTCCGCACACTGGAAAGGCCTCTTTATCATTCCAAAATTAAATAATTAAAATTTATCTAGCTGGGCAATGCCAGTTATTAATTAGTGATGTTGACACATTGATATCCTTAAATCAAATTATACTAACCTCCTTCTTGTAGGGAGCCTCCAGCATGGCCTCAACATCAAGCTCATCAGCCATGTTGTTCGGAATTTTTCTGCTCTACTTGAAGTTCTCTGAAACTGAAAAAAAAACCAACATCATCCCAAACTGAACAGACGAACACCTTTCAGCTTTTCAGTTGTACAGCGTCATTAGAGTGGCATGATTAGAATCAATTAAAATTAAAATGGCTGAACATCTCTGCAAGATTTGACTGACATTCAAAGTATTCTTTAGATCTTATGAGATGAGGGAGACAGTGATCCTTGTCATAAGTTTGAGAGGAAATCTGTAAATTTTTAGAGGGATTCTGGATTTATCTGAGTAATGGAAACTTTGGAGTACAGGAAAGAAGAAGAAATTGGTACACGTTCACGTGGGATTTAGGGAGGATTCTGAAATTTCAGGGGCAAACTGCACAATCACACAGCTAGGGAAAACACAGTCTGATCCCATGAGTTAGAAATACTTTTGATCACAAATGCAATCAATTTAATATAAATCGCGGGGGAATAAATTGCAGCGAGTTCTCTAGACTGCATGATTCACCCCTAAAATTACAAATTTTCTCTAATAACGCACTCAATGCACATTAATCTTTCCTTCTTTTTTGTAGTCCAATGTTCGCAATACATGAGGCAGGTTTCACAAAAGTGGTTACCAGAGATAACTCAAACATGAAGCTGGTCCTATTCATTCAAAATACATTTGTTTTGAAATCTGTTTGTTTCTATGTTTGTATGATGAAATAAAGATACTGTATAAAAAAAAAAAAAAAACAAATTTGTGCTTCTGTGTTGTTTTATATGGTTATAATTTTGATTTTTATCCTGCGAAGTTCTAGCAAACAGATCTACGCAATTTCCCTAGCCTGAGGGCATGCCCAACTGCGACTGTGCGAGCTAAATATGACAAACGAGCTTAAACACATGGCCTATTTTGCTACAGATAACTGGGTCAGTGATTGGCCAAGGCAATAAAGCCTAGGCCGTATCAAACAATGGCACTGGCTGAGGGGATAAACAAAGAGATGGAATTATTAAGCAACCAACCAGTCTTGAGATTATCAATTACAATTTTCACCTTAAATCCATAATAATCGATTTACTATGGTGTTTTATAGTTGGAAATGATAGAAAAAAACACTTAAAAATAATAAAAATTAATTAAGTCAATATTTCAGCCTCAGAATTGCGTAAAATCAGAAATAAAAATCACGAGGTTCTCCAATTGGACTACGTGACGATTAACTTCACCGCCAGGCATTCTTTTGGTACTCGACGGAAAGGGAAAGGATAGGTTACGTCTATTTTATCAAGACTTAACTGTAAACATAAAATGCAGTCTACAACACAAACGATACATGAATTAACAGGTAACAAATAAAATAAACAAACAAGAAGGTAGAAAAAGGTATCGTAATCAAGGGAAATAACTTTATAAATGAGTGTAAGTAAGATAAGTCATAACTCTTATACTAATTATATACACAAATCACAATATTACATCTTCTGTACTATATTTTCTTTAAATATTGCAGAAGTATTTAATTTTGATTACTTGGACTGGGCTAAATAATTTCACATTTTGCTTTTTTACTCCTCTGAGTAGAAAAAAAAATCTGTTCCTTAAATAACCTATGTAAATATTTAGCACCATAACACATTTTTTTCTACAACAATCTGCCTGAAATTTCAGTCAATCTTTGATCTGTGGGGCTGTGCTATCTCTGCCATCATCAAATTCTGATTCCTTAGATCCTAAGCTGGCTATGTCGAAGGACAGCACCGCAACGATAACGATACAGTTCATTTAGTCATAGACAGACTAAGGACTAAATCGGTGCTGTTGTTAGAGAAAGCCCCAAAGCTTTCATTTGATATATAATATGACACGTTTTGATAATGTGTAACTTTAACTTCGCTAGGGAACTTTGGGTCCCTACTTTTGTGAAACCTGCCTTGAGCAAAATCGAACGAGTTAATTGTCGCTGACAGTGACAATTTACAAATCCCCTCTCAAATTTTAAAACAATGGGGGCACCGGTTTTCCCCAAGTCACACTTAGGTGACTTAAAAAAAAATAATTAAAGAGTGTATTGTGTTTCCTCAGGACTCCTCCTATGTCGTCCATAAAAGTTGAGAAAAAAAAATCACATCACATTCACTGGAATCATTCAGTGATTCACAAACTGTCTTGTGGGAAGAATTTCCATAGGTGGTAACTCCTACTAGTCCTACCCGAATAACGTACTAATACAACCCTAACCGTAACCCCACCCTTAACCCTAACACTAATGCCCATCGACATCATGACAGAAGCATCAGTCAAAGTCAAAGCAAGTAGCTCCTTATCGCCAGTTACCCTCCCATCTTGTGAATCCATGATTCTATCTGCCATATTTTATGCCATAAATTGTTATGATAAAGGCTAAAGCCAAAGGCATTGATAAAGCCCATGGCCCATGATTCACATAGTGACATAGTGATAGTCCCCTCTCTCATTTGTTGAGATTGGAATAGACTAGTCTAGTCCTAGTCTATGTGAAACTATGTAAAAGAAAAATGAAAAACATAAATAAAGCTAGACAACATGAAAGTTTGATGACTACTGAAACAAGTGTCATGTCTATTAGTATTATAATCCTTGGTTGAGGATCAGGCAAAGTTGGGTCCTCCACCTAGGTGTCCTAAGGTCGACCTAAATATAGAAGCAGTAAGCCTAATAAGCCTAAGGGCGCAGGCTAAGGCTAAATCCATGATGGACCACGTTCACTTTTTAAAATTTTACTGGCAATTGCTTCTTACACATGGATTTAAAGGTTGGGAACCCTTCTCAATGGGCATTGGCACTTTGGTTGTATGCTTTGGGGCTTCACCTGGAATTTCGATTCCGGATGTGCCTCTAAATTTCTAATTCCGAATTCCAAGTGGTGCTTCTCACAATCTTTCACCTACCAAATTTCCAAATTCCAAATCGATGCCAAGCTCACTGACCTGGCGAATCACTGACCCTAACCCAGTTCTGTTAGTAAAATTTCAGTAAAGCCAATTGACTCACATAGACACAGATAATGGGTCAAACGTGACTGATCTCGGATGAACCTGGTGATAGAGAGACAAACGCACTTCGCTTATAATGATATATCCTTTCCACCAGGAGTTTCCAATATGGCGGACACAACGTTTCTCGGCTCGACAAATCGACTAGCCTTTGCATGGTACAGTCCGACTACTAGTACGCAATAAAAAAAATAATCGACTTTTCTCTTTCCGCCAGCGCTTGTCTATATACGGGTGCAGGAAAACATTGCAGTGTGTCACTTACAAAAGTATGCAAAAAGAGCAAGGAGACGTGATAAAAAGCGTTCACTCCTAGACCTAAGACTATATATTGTTTTGCTACTTTTCCCTCTTTCCTAGCAATAATACTAACCCAATTCTGTTAGGTCATTGTGATCGTGTGAAGCCTACAAGCAAAAAAAAAAAACGTCCAGATCAACAATGAAAAGTTAAATTGTGTCATAATGTGACCACAAACGCTCGAAATATTCATCAAATGTGTAGAGGTGGCTGACGTTAGCTACTAAGCACATACATTTAGAAATTGGCCCATAAACTTAATAACTGAATTTTTAAATTTTTTTTTTTATTTTGCATGTGATATGACANGGAAGCACAATCTCATGTTGTGTGACCGTAAAGATTTTTTTTTCCGTGTCAGGAAATAAAAAGAAACAAAAATCCATTGATGCATTAGATTAGATTAATAAATTATATGACGTGGATGATTTTAAACAAAGTGTAGCTTAACAACATAAACTTAGAAATCAAGGACTGAAAGAAAACAAAACAGAACATTCAAAGAAAACTTAATGCGTTCACTAGCATAACGCTAGACTCTTGGTGGAAGGAACCCACATATTATCACATGGTTAATTTCTCATCTTTTTTTTTTTTTGTTTGTTTGTTTGTAAAGAAGCTGGATGCGGGTCCCAGTGTTAAGTTTTCGTAATTTGTTACATGTACGCTTAGTCTATGAGAGCCCGTGCATTGCTTTAACTACTTCAGGACTTGCAACACGCCCTTCTACTATTTTCACGCACTGATCTTTTATTTCGTATTGTTAAGCGCCATATAGATATGACATATAGATGCCAATGGTTTTGTCACTGTTGGCTATATAAGATTTTACACCTCTCGTTTGTTTATCCAGGGGTCTCAAGCCAAAATATTATCCACACATGTTGTTTAGCTTTTCCTTCAGATTTTGACACAAAGAAAAATGACTCTAAACCAATTAGATTCTGAGTACCTAGGCAATGAAGCAGGCTGCCTAATATTTTAGGATTTTTCACTCAGCAAACAGGGTAACCGTACCCACCTAGCAACAACCACAAAGTTTATACTTGAGTGGCTAAACCTGACCTATTCTGGTTCTGCAAATGTATTTGTACCTATCTAAGCCTTTGAAATTCTAATCCAA